>JAEAOA010000786.1:0-232500 GCA_016746295.1 Potamilus streckersoni
CTGTTCTCTATCAGTCCTTTATAGCAAAGTATCAACATTCATAATGTACTTTCTGTTTGATAAATAGTCTTAAAGTTTTATCATACAAGTAAATTTGACAACTGAAAAGTAGTTGTTTTTGTTGTCAGCAATTTTCAGTGCTTATCCAGTCATTTGAAATGATTGATTTCAAATTTATATTAATTTTTTTTATTGTTAAGGTTGATTATAAAATAGCTACTTATATCACCATGTGCTGTTTTCAAGCAAACTTTGATTTCCATAAATTATATCTTTGTTTTAGATGAACAATTCTGTAATACATTTAATGAATTAAAAGATCTTTAAGTTGACCTGGATAAAAAGCTGCAAAATCTGTCATTTTAAACAAAATGTATTTACTAGCATAATGGGTTCGAGTCTAAGATTTGGCGAATGCGGATATGTGAGAAAGCTTGCCAGAAGCTTCCCAAGGGTCGGTGTTTTTTTCCGGGGATTTGCCGGTTTCTTCCTACACCATTAATACTGGCCACCATCAGTTGCTATTACTTTTCCTTCACCTGTCTGTGTTTTATCACACTCTTTATTTTTTCCTACTATCCCTACATTTTAAGTTTTATGTTGGAAATCAATTACTGTATCAAGTCTTAGCAAATTGAATTCATGTATTGTCTCTCTCTGATGTGAAGGTGTGTGTTAAGAAGATAGACGCAACAAAGACATAAGAGACAGCTTATAGTATAAGTCATTTTGGTCATGTATGTGCATTTATTCGTTTTACAAAAATAATTATGAAATGTTCTTTAAAATTCAGCACCAATTTTCTTTAACCAAAGTCTATTCAATCCAGATTATTGAATGCTCTGCACCTTAACAGAAACTTCCAGACGAAAATTATCAATCTCTTGGTCTTTTACAATGGTGGCTGAGTGCTATACCTGGGTCAAAAAAAGAGCATCTCAAGTGGTATCATCACAATGTGAGTTAGTACAAAGTATTTTTTTGCCATATGCACTTTTCAGGAAGTGTAAATAATGATCTTCTAAAGGAATATGGATACATAAGAATCCAGATGAAGTGAAAACTTATCACTTAAAGGTATGTATAATCAAATTCGAAAAAATTACACCCATTACTGAAATAGTCGGTGTTGAATGCCTACATGACCCGTGTGACTTGTCCTGTATGATTTTGTTAAAGTTTACAAGCTTAGTCAAGTTGGGGTTTAACTCTATTTCAGTAATTTACATAAGTTTATATTTTTTTACAAATAAAAATATTTCCTATTTCCAGTAATTTTTCCATAGGTCTTTCTTGTATTATTTAAAATAATAGCCTTTGTTGTTCTCCTACTGTGATCCTGATTTGCATTAGTATCTGCTTGCTTTCTTTGTTGCAAAATCATTCGATCTAATTGTGGAAGTGTTTGTAGAAAATCTAATTATATTAGAATGGTTTAAATTTCTAATATATTAAAATGCTGTCTTATGAACAGAGTAAGGTATAAAGATTTTATATGTTTGTGCTTCTTCTTACCACTGTCTGTTCTTTCTCCTTAATAATGTTCTTAATAATGTTCTTTACTATGTGATTGGCAAAGGTACCAATAAATTATTTTTGCATCTTAGGATTTTATGTACAAGAATATAATATTTGATGTACTGAACTGTCAGAGATCTCAGCCCAGTTTTTTTTTTAACAAATAGACTTAACTTTGGAAATTTACCTGATTGATAAAATGATTAATTTACCATTGCATCCATGAATTGCCAGGGTTTTGGTGACAATTTCAAGATGTCCCACCAAGAGGTTCTTTTTCCACCATTAATACTGGCCACCATGTATAGCTTATCCTGTGCTGAATAATGGTGTTAAACCTTATAACAACAACAACAACAACAATTCCAAGAGAAGATGTGTCTTCAATTTTTTATAATGGATAGTTTTTAATATTTTTTCAACAAGATACACAGTCCCTACTAAAGTGGGAACATGAATGTTTTTTTTTTTGTTGCAATTTTCAAGTCAGTTTTGAGGATATTAATTTCGAATATAAAATAGAGCAAGATATGAAAAGACACAGATGAAAATGAGATTTGTATAGATATGCAAAATGAAAATAAGAACATTACATTATTAAATATTTGTGGTCCAAACAAGGACTCTACAAATTTGTATCAATAGTTGAAAACTGGCTTAAATGACTAATTATGATCAGAGGTTTTTATTTAGTTATCATTAAAAAATATGATAGATATAATTATGCCATTCTGAACAACCCAAGATGAAGAGAAAAACTGATAGAGATCACAAATAAATTTGGGCTTATTCATATCATGAGGCAAATTCATGGAGAAAAGAAACAATGCATTTGGAAGGATAGAAACAAAAAGAGCAAGGCTTGATTTTTTCCTGGTTTTAGAGAGCTTGCTTGTAATTATCGAAGCAGCAGATATTGTACCTGGGTATAGAACAGACCATTCTCTTTTAACATTAATGTATTAAATTGGGAAATTCTAGAAGAGGAAATCATTTGGATGTTCAGTAACTCATTACCTAATGACAAGATATATGTTGAAAATGTAAAAGAAGTAATTATAAATATTAAATTACTATACTTATAAGATATTTATGTTCACAATGATGTCAGAAATATTCCAAATAATGAAATACAAATTAAGATAAATGACCAGTTATATTTTAAAGTTCTTGTAATGGAGATTAGAGCAAAAACAACATCTTATTCTTCTTTCAAGAGAAGGCAAAGAAGAAAATAATAATTTGTAACATGATAATGAAATAATCAAAACTAATTTGATACATGAAAAACAAAATGAATTACAAGAATTGTATCAGGAAAAACTGAAAAGTCATGATTAGGTCTAGAGTAAGATTGATTGAAGAGGGTGAGAAAATGGCAAAATACTTTTGCCACTTCGAGAAACGAAACTGTCTTGGTAAGTGTGTGAAACGTGTCATAAAAATGTTACAACACTATCATTACTAAACAAAAAGAAATACTTTAAGAGGCACAAGCCTACTATGTAAGTCTATGTCTCAAGAGATGTAGAAAATAGGGATCTCAACTTAATACTCATTTACTCTGATGTTACAAAACTTAATCCAAACAAAGCCAAGAATTAGAAGGTAAGATTTCTTTCTTGGAAGCTTATCTACCCAAAAGATATGAAAAATGGTAGCAGTTTAGGTTCAGATGGGTTTTCTGCTGAATGTTTTAAGTTCTTTTGAAATGATTTGGGAAATTTTCTAGTTAGGTCAATAAATTTTGGTTATAAAACATTAATAGTCTCTCAGCAACTCAGAAGGAATTTGATATTACTTGTATTCCTAAAGTTGATAAAAAAAAATTAATTAAAAAATTTGAGACCAACACCTCTTCTTAATACTATCTATAAAGTGGTCTCAGCATGTATTGCAAATAGAATTAAGATATTACCATACTTAATTAGTGATGATCAAACAGGTTTCATGGCTGGTAGAACTTTTGTGAAAATATAAGAGCAGTATACTATGTAATATTTTATGCTGAAAAGCATAACATTCCAGTTTTGATTCTCTGGAACGAGAACTTTTGTTTAAAATAAAATTTTTTTTAATTTTGGTAATTCAGTTATAAAATGGATTCAAACTTTTTATTACAATATAAAATCATATGCTTAATGGACATATCACATATATAGAGAATGCAGATAAGGTAATCATATTTCTCCTTAATTCCATGAAATTATCCATTGAATCTGAACCAGAAATTTTGGAAAAACCTTGGATTGCATAAAAGCTATAATTTCTCTTTGAAACTTAGAAAGGCTGCATAAATATTTATAGCATCTCAGTCAAGAAATAATAAGAACTAAGGCACTAATTAAATGCAAAATGCAACTTAGACCAATTGTATTGGACAAGTCATTTAACTTAACGTACAAAATTACAAAAGATTCTTTTCTAATTTAAATAAAACATGCTGTAAAAGAATCAAGCTTGGGTAACTGCATACAGAACTTTATTCATTAGGACTTGTGTTAGTATTAGGATTATTTGGGATTTAATTCACAATACCATAAGTTATTCTTACATTTTCACTTTGTATTCCAGGGAAATAAGTTATTTGTTGAATTTTACAAAACTTGTCGAGTTTTGATCTTTTCTATTACTTATTTCTTCCCTTCAGATGATAATTTTAAAAAGATACCAAAATTATAATCTGTATTATGGCATTGGACCGAAGCACTGTTTTACAGGCAAACATTTATACTAAATATCATTTCCCTCTTTATAAGAACACACAAATTTAAATGTATTTTGCAAAACCAAGACTAAACATGTCCTCTGAATGCACTGTAGGTAAAGTATAGATATGATGAAGGTAAAAATATGTATGGAATCCTTAACCACAATAGTTAATTTCCGTAAATGTTAATTTCACTATCTGTCAAAACAGACCAAATGGTTTTGGATTCAAATATATGAGAGGCAATTCCATGCCTTTGTAATTAAAACAAATTTACAAAGTATTATGCCCTTCTGAATTCATCTGTAGTCCGTACAATGCACAACAAAGATATGTTGAGGAAAGCAACTGAAATATGGTTTAATAGTAACAACTTTCAGAATTAAACAATAATTGAATGACATTAGAATTAGTATGTTATCTGTATGTAGATAGCATGCACTGCATTCATGCACTCAGTTAAAAGTCAAAAGGATGAGTGTATAAATTTACACCTGATCCCATGATGATTTCCAGTAATAATGACTAAATGCATATCAGTTCCACTAATGTAAAATACTGTGACTTAAATTTTCTGCAAGCATCATCTGGAAGTTATGGTACCAACTAGATCTTTTATCAAGAATTTGTGTAATTGTTTTTAGGGTGCTCTTCTTTGTCTCATATCAATTTACTTTAAGCTGTTTTCCCTAGGTTTTGAAGTGTTTAGCTCTGTTGTATTTTTGTCCTGCCTGCTACTTCTTCTTTCTGTCTTCTTGATCAGATTAATCCCATCTGTCAGGGCTTCTTCAAGGATGTTGATCATCATCACTCATAAATTCACATGGAGTGATCAGTTACTATGGTAACAGTCACCTTTGTTAAAATATATATGCATTATTCCTGTGTGCTGTTTATAAAACAAACAAAATATACAAAAATAAAAAACAACACTATTCAAATTTAAAAGTTTTGCATAGATCATTTATGTAAGTCCAAACATTTGATATATATTTTATGGGTCAGAAAGTTGTACTTGTACAAGGACAACACTCTTTTTTAGTTTTCTTGAACGTTATAGTTTTTCATTACCTTCAACTCTAGGGTTGTTAAGGTCAAGTGAAGACTAAGTATTCTCTTCATAATGTCACTTCTAGACAGTTTGTATGATCTGATGACAAAAGAATTGCACATAATCAAAAATAAAAACAATCATCTAAACAGCATGCAGATTTAAATTTTGCAGCAAGAGAGTCTCATTTTCAATATGTTACTGTGAATAAGTATAAGCATTACTTTTTTTCCAGTCTGATTTGAACAGATATTTGCTGTTTGATAATCATTTTACATGTTTATGACCTGCAAGGAAAGCACCCAGTATGTTAGTTATAATAATATAATTGATTTTGGGAGAAAAATTAGGAAAAAACTTGACAACAGTACACTTCAGATTATGTAATTTTTTATTCTGTTGTCATTTTAACATGTCTTTGGTGTTTTTATTTCTGATAAATATGAAGAAAAAAAATTGTGATGTACTTCAAAGACAAGTGTTTGGCATCTATAAATGTTTCCCTGAGCATTCTTTCATAATTTACAGGTGTGGAAGATGCTTTCTGTACAACCAACAAAGTGCTTACTGTATCTGTACATAAACACTCTTCAGGATTCTTTCCAGGTATGAATTTATTGCATTTCCATTCTCAGTTTTGTTATATAACACATATATGCTTTAAAAGTAATCCAGTTTATTATATCGTTATTATGCCTCACTGAACAAAGCCAAGGCATCATGATTTGGCAGTGTCCATCAATCCATTTATACTTGCATCCATCCATCTCTTACAAGCTTTTTAGCTAGATTTCAGAAAACCACTCAGCATAGACATAAAATATTGCTTGCTATTTTGTATTGATGTAAAGGTATTATGCACCATTTTTTAAAACTATTTGGACTTTTTGACAAAATATTACAATGCAAAATTCAGGTAGATAAATGAAATTTTATAAGAATGTGATAATGATACTAGTACTGCTACTACTTCGTCACCCTGTCCAACATAAATATACTAAGTTAATATGGAGAAACACCTGACAAACCACTGTAATGCAGACAGCCCCTCTCCCAAGAATGGTTAAGTGTCGACATCTAAGGGGCAAATGAAATTGTCTCACTTATGAAGAAAATGTCATCAAATACTGGTCTCTCGATTGTCAGACAAACCACAGCATTCCTCAAATCAAATAATGCAACTGTCCAGTCACAAAAATATTTAGGAATAACCAGAGTTATATGTATATAATTCAGCACTGGCAATTATCTCCATTTGCAGCGGTGCCTTTAGATTTTATTAGTATTAATTCTGCATCTAGTAATCATCCCTGCAAATAGATTTACAACTAATTCTGTTTCTTCAGCCATATCCAATACTGCATCTATGGTGAATGTCTTTAGTAGAATTTACATGCATTTTAGTGGAAATATTGTAAACTATGGTACATCACAGGAATCTCCATATGATATGCAATGGTGAAATATGATGTCCTTGTCAAGTGTTCTTTTGATTCAAAGGGCAATTGCTCTTTGAGTTGTAATTATGAAATTAGTTTTTTTTTTAAACTTAATTATTAAATCACCAAACTCTTATATGGTCCATATTCTCATGACTACAGCAGAAAATGCATTTGTTGCTATGGATTATGCAGACTTCTAGAGAAAGATTTAGCAATTTAATAATTAAGTTATGAAACTCATTTCATAATTTTCTGCTTGTGTACATAATGATGCATACCAGTTTTCAGTGACTATGTGAAAATTTTCACTTCTGTATAGATTTTTAATAATTAAAGTGTGCTTTTTAGTCCAAGAAAAGATAATATACCTAAGATATACAGTTGGTTACATTTTTCAAATAATGCTATGCCAAATTTTTCACAAGAACATCAAAATTACAATGAAAATTCATGCACATCTCATAACAAATGCATGACAGTGTTTCTTTTGTAAACATCTGTTAGTAAATGCATGATGGGAACACTATTTTTTGTATACACATCTGCTAGCAAATTCATGATGGGACAAACCTAGTGTTTGATCATGTGTAACTATCACTCATTGGCTGAGACAGTCTTTATTTGGCCTAGAAGCACTGTATTTATGGTATATGTTGGGACACCATAAATTAATTTTAGAAAGTAACATTTTTGTGCACTGTATGTTTCTGGACATTGTTTTTTCAAGTCATAAGTTGTAGGACACCTTTTAAATCATTTGAAATTGACATGTTGGTAAATGCACTCCAACTGAAATGCACTCCATCAGAAATTTTTTTTAAAAAAATATAAAACTGTGTACTTGAGATAAAACTCTTTATCCACTGCAGCAGCCTTTCATCAACACAACCCTTCTCCTTCACACATATGATCCATTCTTTCAGTGCATGAATATTCTTTTTAGCTTTCTCATACCATGAAAAATTGTTAGAGGCAACACATCACCTGATATGAAAATTGCAAAGACTAAAGTCAGATTTTTTCAAATCTGCACCAGTCCTGCTAATTCTAAATTTTTGACCTTCATATTAACGTCAGTTTGTCCAGGAATGTGATCAAAGTACACTAGAATTCCTCCAAGTTATTGATCATATTGTTGTTGGCAAAATTGTCTGCTTTTCTTCTGGCCTTCATGAATCAATCACATGATTTTATTTTCTCAAAATCTTCTGGGCGATCTTGGGTCATCAATATCAGTGCATGAAGCAAACTTAGCTTCCTTACCTCAGTCGTCTTTTATATATTCAAATAACAAAAAAATCAGCACACTTAAAAGAATCCATAGTCTGCTTCTGAGGTTAGCTTGCTTTGCAATTAAATAAACTTTGTATTCGCATCCTTTGAAAAAAAATGGCTGCAGAGTGTTCATAGGTCGGCTTACTTTGTAATAAAAATAAACTTTGTCATTGATGTCCTGTCAGTAAATTCAAAGAAGGAGTTTACTGCTCACTGCCAGTTGTGTTTATTCACCACTTGGGCTTCAATATGCTTGGCATCTGCAGTTATACTTAATGCAAAGGAGCATTGATGACTGCAGATAAATGATAATATTACTTTTGTAATCTGTGTTAGCAAAAAGATTGTCACTTGCACTCAAATGAGTGTTTTCAAATAATGATTTTTATTTGCGAGATACTGTCATAAAATAGACTTGGATATATTTCATTCTTGGTTATTTTGCACCCAACACTATGCCATGTATGAATGGCAGTTTTCTTCAATATATCGGTTGATTATTTCCCTCTTCTTTGAAAAATAATCTGCTTCTCATCTGGCATTCACAAATTCATCACAATTTTATTTTTCAGAATATTTTGGGTGACGCTGGGTCATCAACTTCTGTGCATGAAACACTATTTTGTCTCTTTAAAATTCATTCTATTATTTAAATTTATTTTCAAAATTCCCATGAATATCAGTGAAAAGGAACCAAAGTTTGCTTCCATATCCTGGCCATCTTTGTATATTCAAAGAAGAGGAAATCAGCACACTTGAATCCATAGAATGCTTGCTTTGCAGTAAAAAATACTTTGTATTGATATCCTTAAAAAATTTAAACAAAGTCGGCTTCTGAGGTCCGCTTATATAAAACCATTGTCTTTGATGTCCTGTTGGTAAGTTTAAAGAAAGAGTTTTCTTCTCGTTGCCAGTTGTATTTATTCACCACCTAGGCCTCTATGTTCTTGGCATCTGTAATAATAATTAATACTAAAGATCATTGATGTCTGCAGTTAATAGTAATGATAATTTAGTAACCCATTCTGGTGAAAAGATTGTCACTTACACTCAAGTGAATGTGTGTTCAAATAATGATTTGTATTTGTGAGATACTGTCATACAGCAGAACTGGATAAATTCCATCTTGATTATTTTGCATCTGACACTGCGTGAATGGCAGTTGTGTTCAAGATATAGTCATTTTTCTTGTTTGTGATTTTGTTGGATCCAGTTTTCAGTTGGATAACATATTCAGAACTTTGAGCACAACCAAACACACTTTGCTTCACCTATTCATGTCAATGACATTGTGGTGTGTGCTATTGGACATAAGCATGATTTGCTACAGTATGGAAGCCTACACTACATATATGAATTTCATGGATATTGTATTGTTTAATACTCATGCTGAAAAAGGGAATAAATGATAACAATACTAGGTTAGTTTCTTTCTTTTTATTATGAAATAAGCGTTTTATTCATCTACTTTATTGCAATATGCAGTGGAATTTTTTTACAAATCCAATACAAATTTATTTCTTGGGATATATGACCTAGGTTTCACCATAAGTTCTGGGACAGGAAAAATATTATTTTACTGAGTCCCAATATATATGGTAAATACACTATTACTTTTGAGGAAACCAACTTGAGCTGTTTATTTGCCAGCAGTTCTGCTAACTGTCTATTATATCTGAAATTCTAAATGATAAATCTTTTGAATAGAAAATTGTGCTAAAGGCCAGAACAATTTCATATTGGAGAAGGGGAGGTATTGACAGGGGGCACTAACACCCAAATAAATGTCTCTGATGTAAAGCTGATTTGTTAGGAGAGATAAGGTCAGAGGTCATTTGGAGTATAAATATATGGTAATTTTGGTGCTAAGGAAACCTATATTGAGTTTAAACCAATACAAATCTCTGAAAATATAAGAGTATTTAAGAATACATAATAGGATTGATAGTATTAATAATAATAATAATAATAATAATAATAATAATAATAATAATAATAATAATAATAATAATAATAATGATAGTTAAATTTGTCATGACATTTGTTAAAAAGCTAAACTTTATACATGAGCCTTCATTGAAGTATTAACTTTGTTAAGATGCCAGTTTGACCTTTTCCTGCAGGTAACTGCTATAGGCAAATTTCACTGAACATTCATCTAAATAAGTTTAACTAGTCACCATCAATTAAACAACTCTAAACCTATTTCTATGCACTATGGACTGCATCAAGTTATTACATTATTTCAGATATTGTAATTATTGGCTAACCTTGCTAAAGTCCAGATGAGCTTGTGGCATGACCATGCATCTATAGTGTGTTGCCCTTATACATCATGCATCCATAAACAATTGCTATTTTTAACTTATTCTACAACAAAACTGATGAAATCATTTCCAGTCAATTTTGGCTAGAGCATCGATTTTCAAAATACAAAACTGATACCAGTCTGCCATCAAATATGGTCACCTTTACTAAACACTAAAAATCCCTGAAAAGATTTTTTTGTCAGAAACCCTTTTAACATTCTGGCATGAAGGGCTTTAGAGTTTTCTAATATTTAGTATTTGCCATTAAATATATAGTCACTTAAGAAAAGTCTTGATTTCTTCTCAAAAGAATGCATTACAAAGATTTAAACAAATGATGCCAATCCACAAAAATATATAGTTGTAATTATATATATATATATATATATATATATATATATATATATATATATATATATATATATATATATATATATATATATATATATGCAATAAACTGACAATGAACAGTGCAAAACTAGTTAACCTGAGGCTTTTGACTCTTAATGAGTCTTTTTCAAAGGCAAATACAAAACATAGACAAGACAAACAAATAAAACACGAAATTTGTTGTGTTTGCAAAACTTTACTTGGCTGTTTCTACTGGAATTAAACCTTTAAATTTATTATGTTTAAACTAGTTTATTTGAACTTGTTTGTGGATGCTTGAAATATTTTTATTGACCTAGATAGATATCGATAAGCCATAATGACATCTGTTGTTTTAAGTAAATTTATGTAATTGCAAATTACATCCTAGATATTTCATTATCATAGTAGTAATAATAGGTTATTAAGCAAATTTGGAGAATGTTTTAAAAGAACATGTTTTGGCTGAAAAAAATAACTTCATTTGTGCATGGCTGACTTTTTCTTGTCTTCTTTGTTTAAACCGTTTGGTTTCCATGTTCTTAGGTGGCATCACCAGTAAAATTCCTTTCCTTTCCTGGTTTTCGAACTCCAGTTGGGGTTGTGAGCAATTGTAATAAATGTATCATTGAAAGTGTAACAATTTGCCAGGGGAGGAGAAGTGTTCTGTGACTGGGCTTCTGTACAGCTTCATTGTCATCCAATCAGATCTATGAAGGTTGATCATTCTGTGTACTGTACAGTTTCTCCAATATACTGAAGACTGCAGATCTTACGTGTGATGAGATAAATTACATTCTCTGTTTTGCACCTTTTGTTTAGACCATGTATGTTTAGTTTTTCTCTAATCACTGTGCTAGAAAATGTCCTGGTCTCTTTCATAGGTTAACAGGTTTTGCACCTTTTATTGCCACAGGGACCAGATTGACAAGGGTGGTCATGATTAATGATTGGCGTTAGCTATGCCCTGATTAAGATGTTCTTGAGGTTTTTCGGTCTCCAGTCGACAACTACAGGTTTGATTGCAAAAATAAAAATATTTTCAAGCATCCAAAACAAGTTGAAATAAACTTTTTTAAAAGTAAAAAAGGTTTAATTCCTGTAGAAAAAGCCATGTAAAGTTTTGCTATAGCAGCAATTTTTGTGTTTTCTTTGTTTGTCTTGTCTGTGTGTTGTATTTACCTTTGAAAAAGACTCATTAAGAGTCTAAAGCACTCAGGCTAGTTAGATACTAGTTTTGCACTGTTCATTGTCAGTTTATTGCATTTATCTTAATCAATCCCTGACACATGTGATCTCCTCCTGGATCCAGTGGCCTTGGAAGGACTTATCTGAGATATGATCTGTATTCTTTATATATATATATATATATATATATATATATATATATATATATATATATATATATATATATATATATATATATATATATATATATATACATACATACATAACCATTTCAACAAATATATCTACAAAATAAATAATACGGCCAAACAGAATAGGACTTTGACAAAAGTTTCTGGCATAAAGGCTTTTCTGTAGTTGCCATTTTGTGATAGTATATGCCATAAAATATGGATAAAGACAACCTCCCCCTTGATACTGTTTAAATTTATAACAAATTTAAACAGCAACATTGGCTGAAATTTCTATTAACTAGCATTTACTAATCCTAATTTACTGACCAGCAACTCTTGCATTTTGTTATTAGGCAGATGTCAGCAGTGTAGGTAATCCCAAGAATACTTGAGCCTGTTGTTTTTGTACATTCCCTATGAGTGGTACCATGTGTTTATTCCACAGAAGCATACTTCTTGTGGTCCTGTTTTTACCTGATTTGTTTATATGTTTGGAGTGCTTTAGAGTGCTTTTTCTGATAGTCTTGAAACTTAATCAGAACCTTCATCTTGAGGTATACTGCTGATGATCACCAGTGTTTCTCTTTACGCACAGTTGTGCGTCAGGGACGCACACTGGAGAAGATTGACGCACATAAATTTTTGCTGTGTGTTTTTTTGACGCAAAGGATTTGCAAAATATAATCACGATTTATTTAATATCCAACGCGTTGCATTAGACATAGAATTGTGTATACTTCGATTATTCATCATTAGGGATGGCATCATGAATACTTCTTCCGGTTTCCTGTTTTGTATGCTCTCTGTGTTGCACACTGTAATACTGAGCATACAGAGCAGAGAACCAGACTACCATTAGGCAATATTATGAAAGAGTAGCTTCCCCTGATCTTGCGAGCTCTCACGCGATTCTATCGAGTTCAGCAAGATGTCCAGATGTTTAGGTGGCGCTCACCAGTTATTATGTACTTTTGAGAGTGTGATGTATGTAAGGTGAAGTTGTTTGCATTTTAAACATGCACAATGGAGAGAATGTTGGCATACCTATATACTACTTTCATGCAATGTGGATGAAATTTCTTTGGATATTGTACTTTTTGAAATTTTAAATGATCTTAGGACACTGCTAACTACAATGACTGCTACCTTGTGCTCCAAAAATCCACCTAAATTTGTCTAAAGTACTCTATTCTTGGCAGCTATTAAAATATGGAAAATGAATTTTGCCAAACTAAATAATACCAGCTTCTAAAAGTGCAATGACTGAATTACCAAATACATAAAATGTAAAAAAAGTTATCGGCTTTTTTTTTTACAATTTACCTCTGAAGTTCGAGAAGTGAAAATGAGCAAGTAGAGCTAGCACTTTTTTGAAAGGTGGACATCTGGAGTAAGGCCAAGCATTATACTCTCTAACCCATATTACACCCATCAATCATACATCAAAATGAAGGGAATTAAAGGTTCTTTGAACAACACCTAAGATATACAAAGTCTGTTTTAAATAACCAGTATAACTAGTGAGGAAACCCGGGGAAACTATTTTTCTTTAAAATTTTAACCCTATGCTAAATACGAAACTGTAGAGCGCCACCTTAAAAACAAAAATAAACATTTAATCAATTATTTTTCTTATTTTCATATTATTATGTATGATGTATGATGGTACATTAACAATGATTTTATTCATGAAAATAAGTCTAATTATGCTTATTTTTGCTCTAGCATACATAATTTGCTATGAGGCATGTTTGGGTGAGTAGTGACCTTCATTATGGGGAAATTAGAAGTCTTAGAATATAGAAATAAAGTCAATTTAAATTGAAAAATGTTGCATTAAGTAAAAGAAATACATAGTGAAAAAGTTTTATTTCATTTATTTGCAATGAAATTGAAAAATAAATGATAACAAAGCAAATTTGCTTTCTTCCATATCAAAGAATTAGTTAATATTTTACCCTTTGACCTTTAACCTGCATGAACCTCAACTGTTATATCCCTTTTATAACTGTAAAATTTATTGTTGACATCTCAGGAATAAATATGGCTAGTTTCATGTTCCAGTCTATCAGCATAACACTGGTTGCTATGTTGACAAAATGCAATGCGCATTTTAAAAATAGTTCACTTTTTATCAAAAGGAGGGGGGCTGTACCGGTTTACGACTCTAACTCTAATAAATGCTGTTCTGAGGGGGGAAATGCAGGACAATTATTACAAAGGACTGTTTTGATGCTTGCGACTTAAATATTTCAGTCATACAATCAAAATTAAATCATACAATAATAATACCTATATTCTCTTTATCCTCAATTCTTGTTGCACTAAAATGTGATCTCGAGATGAAAACAGCGTCACCTAAGAATCATTAGCGAAGAAAGTGAAAGAAGCATAACACGAAAGAGTAAATGTGGATCTGACTAATGAAAAATGAATAAAATATTCCCTTGACTTGAATAAGGCACATCCAAGGCATTGGGATTACCGGTGTGACTTTGTGATTGCAAAAACTACACAAGTGAATAATCCTTTCGTGACATCGTTTAAGAATTTTTAAAATCTGCCCTTGATCAACACAAGATATCTTTTGAACACATCATTACCTAAAACATTCAGAACAAAGAAATAAGTCAACTTGCAGAGACAAATCCATTATTTGGATTACAAATTCAGGGGGGCGTTGCAGATTTTTCTAACTTTGCTGCAACGAAAGAAAGATCTAAAAGTTAAAGTGTAACTTTTTAAAAGAGAAGATAAATCATCAGCCTTTGATTTTTTGGATAAAAGGAAAATTGACTAATAAAAGTATTATTTAAATGGAGAGAGAGAGAGAGAGAGAGAGAGAGAGAGAGAGAGAGAGAGAGAGAGAGAGAGAGAGAGAGAGATTGTACAAATTGCAATATCATTCCATCTGAAAAAGTATGGATTAGATGAAAATTTGTTAGTATATTTTTGACCCCCACATTTTTTATTTGACCCCCAGTTCTGACACCAAGGGGTTTTTTTGACCCTCAGTTTTACACTTCTGAGGGATACACTGATGATCACAAGCACTAATCTCAATAATAAGTGAAGTATTTATCATACTACATATATCTTATAAAATGGCTTAAAAAGTTGAGTGCAAGTGCCATAAATATCGAATCTGATCTGTGATCACATATGCTAGCTGATCAGGGTCTATTTTATTTGTATTTGTTATATCGATAATTCTAACAAACTAGACTGACCTAGATTTGTTAGTTCATTATTGGATGAGAGATCTGGGAACATGCAGATTGCAGTTATGCTCAACTTGGATTACATATGGTACATCCAATGTCTTAGACATTTATTTGGTTGTAAGCTTTCCAAGACTATAAATTAAAGCCATGCCTTAATGAATCAAACTTTAAATCATTCATATTACCATGATGGTTTACAGAAAGAGATTAAGCAGTTCAAAGTTTTTTTTATAAAGAAGAAAAATTGGAGACTTAAATAGAAAATTTAGTTTTGAGCTGTGTAGGGGTGAATAACTGTGTATGCTGTTTACTCATGACTAGGCACAGGTAGTGTGACAGATGTAGGGGTGGGCAAGGGGAAGTACTTCAGTGTTAACATCCCCCTCCATGATGGGATCAAAGATAAACAATTTGTGCCACTTGTTTGCAGGTAAGTTTGTCTATATACTATGACTTAATTCATCAAAACTTTCCAATAGGTATGGATTTGTCTTATGTTGATACATACTGAATTCAACCCTGCAAATCTGATGTGCATATTTTTGACTAATGAGAAAAGTGGGATTTAAAACCAAAATAATGCATCTGAGTTAAATTGACCTTGAGCTTGGCGAGTCTTAGTGCATATAGTGCATATAAAATTGTAATACATTTATAAACATCAGCAGTAATTTTTCAAGGGAAAATTGAAAATATAGGATAATCTTCATAAGGGAAAATAATTATAAAATTTTAATTTGTTAAATGATTGAAATTTAAATGAGTTTGAAATCTTTTTTTTTTCAGAAAAGGAGGCTTATTTATGAAACCTTCAGTCCCCAGAAACAACATAAATTAGTTTTTTTTCATCAAATATGTTACTGAATTATAATATGTTAGGAGAACTACTATTGCCTAGCAAATACAGCCCTTTCCAATACAATCTTTGGGCTAAAGAAGTTTAAAGTTGTCTGCCCACCTAGGTAGCATTTGGTAAGAGTGATCTTCCCTTGGCACAGGGATTGATGACATTCTACAGTTTCATATTTAGCATAGGGATAGAATTTTAAAGAAAAAGAATTTTTCCGGGTTTCCTCACTAGTGATACTGTCTATTTAAAAGAGACTTTGTATATTTTAGGTATTCTTCAAAGAACCTTTCATTCCCTTTATGTTGGTGTGATTCATGGGTGTAATATGGGTTAGAGAGTATACAGCTTGGCTTTACTCCAGATGTACACCTTTCAAAAAAAGTACTAGCTTTACTTGCTCATTTTTACTTCCTGTACTAGGTAAATTATTAAAAAAAAAAGTGCAGATAATTTTTTTGACATTTTATGTATTTGGTAATTTGTTCGTTGCACTTTTAGAAGCTGGTATTGTCTAGTTTGGCAAAATTCATTTTCCCTATTTTAATAGCTGCCAAGGATTGAGTACTTTAGACAAATTCGGGTTGATTTTTGGAGCACAAGGGATCATTTAAAATATCCAAAAGTACAATATCCAAAGAAATTTCAGCCACATTACATGAAAGTAGTATATAGGTATGCCAATATTCTCTCTACTGTGCATGTTTACAATGTAAAAAACTTCACCTTACATACATCACTCTCTCAAAAGTACATAATAACTGGTGAGCGCCAGCATAAATATTATGTAGGTATTATTATTGTATGATTTAATTTTGATTGTATGGCTGAACTATTTAAGTTGCAAGCATAAAAACAGTCCTTTGGAATAATTGTCCTATATTTTTCCCCTCAGAACAGCATTTATTAGAGTCAGAATATCAAACAGGTACAGCCCCCCTTATGATAAAAAGTGAACTATTTTAAAAATGTGCATTGCATTTTGTCAACATAGCAACCAGTGTTATGCTGAAAGACAAGAACATAAAACTAACCATTTTTATTCCTGAGATGTCAACAGTTTTTTTTACAGTTTGAAAAGGGATGGAACAGGTGAGGTTCATAAAGGTCAAAGGGTAAAATATAGTAAGTTATTGTTTAATATGAAAGAAAGCAAATTTGCTTTGTCCTATTTTATTTTTTAATTTAATTGCAAATAAATGAAAAGAAACATTTTCACTATGTATTTCTTTTCCTTGCAACAGTTTTCAATTTAATTTTACTTTATTCCTATATTCTAAGACTTCTAATTTCCCCATAATGAAGGTCATTACTCACATAAAAATGCCTCATGGCAAATTATGTAAGCTAGAGCAAAATTAGCATAATTAGCTTTATTCATGAATAAAATCAATGTTAATGTACAATTTTATTCAGAACATAATACATAAAAATATGAAAATAAAAATAATAATTCCATAAATTTTTATATTGTTTTTAAGGTAGCACTCTACAATTTCATATTTAGCATAGGGTTAGGATTTTAAAGAAAAAGAATTTCCCCAGGTTTCCTCACTAGTTAACCAGGTCTACTTGCATGTGCATAATCCATTATTGACAAGAATGAATTTCAAATTCACAAACCAAAATGGCAACCCTCTGGATCTTAGAAGGTAGAACTTTATATAAATTTGTACGTATAAACGAAGAAAAATGATCGCAGTATATCTGGTTACTTTGGTATTTTATGACAAAATATTGACTCAAATAAAATCAGAAATTTGACTGGAAAACTAGCAAAATTTGGGTATTAAAAATAATTTTATATTCTATGACAAAATATTTTTATGAATTACAGTATCTGCACATTTACTGTGAAAAAATACATATGTACTAAAAAATGCACAGAAAAGTTTATTTTGTCCATAGTAATAAAATATGTGATGAAGCACAATAATTCTGCTCAGTCTATGCTTAGAAAATTAAAAGATTATCTCCTTTGCCACAATTGTGTTATGAGAATCAGAGGTCTTAAATGTTCGGACGGATGGTAAAAATCGTGATTAAAATGATAATTATGGTCATTCATCTACACACTGTAGGAAATTAACTGTCAGTAGGTTAATAATTCATAACCGAGATTTGATATTGACATATATTTTGACCCCCAAAATTTTGAAATACAAGATCGCTTTACGATACGAATCAAGGTTTATTTTTAACTTTTATAACGAACCATAATTCATGCAGAAAATAGACAACTCTTGCACAAATACCAGAATAATAAAATAAATTTATGTAATAAATAATATGTCATCAGTACATTACATCATATATATATATATATATATATATATATATATATATATATATATATATATATATATATATATATAATCTCAATTCTGCAAACTGGTAAAAACATCAAAAAAAAATACTGGTATATATATGAAAAATAATACAAGCCCAAGATCTGCAGTTACAAACCTAATTACGCAAATTAGCTGTTAGTGGGTAGTAATTTGTAATAGGAAAATGGTATCAATGCATCTCTTTGACTTTGATAATTAGCAAATTTACTGTAAAAATAATTATGATTTTTATTCAAATTATTGTTGGAACTGTTGTTTTGATTTGCATGATTTATCATATTTGACAGGCAAAATAGTCAACATTTGGCCAAAAATCTACTATAATATGTTTACATAACTTCCTTTGTTGCATATTTGCCAATCTTGGAGCTGACAACACAAAAATAAAACCATCAGGCAATATCAGTCTATGTCTGTTACATCAAAAGCCCTAATCCTAAGTCAACTTGTGCTATTTTCTTAAGATTTCATACATTTTATTCTTAAAAGATTGCCAATATTTGACCAGAAATGTTAAGCATACATTAGTTTTCCTATAAACAAACTAGAACAGTTCATAAATGCCACCAACATGTATGCATTTCTATGGATACATTGGGAGGCTGTTCTTCCCTTTAGGTATCACAGTACCAATTGATTATCCATAGACCGCAATGCTAATGTTTTGTGAAATAAATATATTTTCTATCCTACCTCAGCATGCATGTCACAAACTGTCACAGAGAACAATGTTAGATTGTTCATTTGATAACAACGAAAGTAGATACTCCATTGCATTTAAGAAAGATAACTCTGCTGGTACTAGACAGGGATAACAGTTATCTAGTTACACCGGACACATTTTCAGTCATGTGTACCACATATTAAAAAAGATCTTAAAAAATACAAAATGGGATCTAGATATGAATTAACATAATCTCACATGTTGCCAAGAATCTCAACTTTTTTTTAAAGCCTAACAGAAAGTACAACTCTTACATAATGCACCAATCACAGCTAGTTTTGTTGTTTATTTCTGAATGGAATGTTCCCTACACCTAAAGCTCCACCCACCTGGGGTTGTACAATTGGTACCGTTATACCACCAAATCACATCAATCAGCAATTACTACTGGAATGGATGTGATTGCTCTTCACAGGATGTAAAGAATGAAAGGACTTCAGAATGCTTGCTTCATTATAATTGATAAGTATCATTTAAGAAATATATATTACTCTAAAAATTAGTTTCTTCTTCAAATACAACAGCCTACCATAACATGTTATTGGAATATATAAGAGCAAATTTGAGGTGTAATAGGGAAGAAGTGCTTACTGGGAAGATGGTTCTGATTCAATCGCAAAGATTGGGGATTGGGATTCTGTCTCATGACAAGGTGAGCCACAAAAGCAACCAGTCATGTAGTTCCATTCATTAATTTAACTAGATTTACTCATTGGATTAAAATAAGAGTGAGCCAATCAGGAAGATCTTGTTTTTAGTAAATACTGTTGACATGGGTTTTGTTTTCCTCAGCAAGTTTTGATTCATCTGCTTATCCCAACTGCAGTCATGTGGTAATAAATATGTGCACCTCATAAATGGGTTATCAATGACCCCACCAGGTGATACTGGATGGAAATGCATACATATAAGGGGTGGAATCAAGTGTTTAGCCCACGTTGAAGAAATGAATGGGCAGATAAAGGTAGATAAAGTGATTAAAGTATTAAAATAAGAATAATCCCAAAACAGGAATAAAATACTTGTCCTGGACTAGCAACTTAGAAGAGTTTACTTACCCAACTTTGAAAATAAGTAGTTCAGTACATCAGGCTATGGGATTGGCTAGCATCGAGGTGAAATAAAACAATAGCAAGATTTTTAAGGTGGCAATTATAGTGTTGATAATGGACACTAGATCAGCACCATTTACATGTTTGAACTGACTAGACATCATTAGTCTCTCAGTGAAAGAACTTATCTGATATGAGCCAAAACAGAGATATGACTTTCAAGATAGCTAGTGTCATAGTGGATATCTAAACAGAAACAATTTCATACAACTAATCATGTCTAAATATAAGCAATTTCATACAACTAATCATGTCTAAATATAAGCATCACTTTAATTTTCAGGTGTATCAGCATGACTTTTATTTCAGGTGTATCAGTGTGACTTTCATTTCAGGTGTATCAGCATGACTTTCATTTCAGGTGTATCAGCATGACTTTCATTTCAGGTGTGTCACCATAACTTAATTTCTGGTGTATCAGCATGACTTTCATTTCAGGTGTATCAGCATAACTTTCATTTCAGGCGTATCAGAATGACTTTCATTTCAGGTATATCACCATAACTTAATTTCTGGTATATCAGCATGACTTTCATTTCAGGTGTATCTGCATAACTTTCATTTCAGGTGTATCAGCATGACTCTCATTTCAGGTGTATCAGCATGACTTTCATTTCAGGTGTATCAGCATGACTTTCATTTCAGGTGTATCAGCATGACTTCATTTCAGGTGTATCAGCATGACTTTCATTTCAGGTGTATCACCATGACTTTCATTTCAGGTGTATCAGCATGACTTTCATTTCAGGTGTATCAGCATGACTTTCATTTTAGGTGTATCAGCATGACTTTCATTTTAGGTGTATCAGCATGACTTTCATTTCAGGTGTATCAGTATGACTTTCATTTCAGGTGTATCAGCATGACTTTCATTTCAGGTGTATCAGCATGACTTTCATTTCAGGTGTATCAGCATGACTTCATTTCAGGTGTATCAGCATGACTTTCATTTCAGGTGTATCAGCATGACTTTCATTTCAGGTGTATCAGCATGACTCCATTTCAGGTGTATCACCATGACTTTCATTTCAGGTGTATCACCATGACTTTCATTTTAGGTGTATCAGCATGACTTTCATTTCAGGTGTATCAGCATGACTTTCATTTCAGGTGTATCAGCATGACTTCATTTCAGGTGTATCAGCATGACTTTCATTTCAGGTGTATCACCATGTCTTTCATTTCAGGTGTATCAGCATGACTTTCATTTCAGGTGTATCAGCATGACTTTCATTTCAGGTGTATCAGCATGACTTTCATTTCTGGTGTATCAGCATGACTTTCATTTCAGGTGTATCAGCATGACTTTCATTTCAGGTGTATCTGTATGACTTTCATTTCAGGTGTATCTGTATGACTTTCATTTCAGGTGTATCAGCGTGACTTTCACTTCAGATGTATCAGCATGACTTTCATTTCAGGTGTATCACCATGACTTTCATTTCAGGTGTATCAGTATGACTTTCATTTCAGGTGTATCAGTATGACTTTCATTTCAGGTGTATCAACATGACTTTCATTTCATGTCTATCAGCATGACTTTCATTTCAGGTGTATCAGTATGACTTTCATTTCAGGTGTATCAGCATGACTTTCATTTCAGGTGTAGTTTCCAGTTAGCTGCTATGAATGCCATATTGGTTCTTGATCAGCACCATTTTGATTTTTAATCAATTACATTAGACATCAAAACAAATTTTCAGTGAAAATCCCATATAGATATGAATGGATGGATTTGTGCTAACAAGATTGTCATGATGGCTGCCATTGAAGCCATATTGACTGTCTGAGCAACACGATTCTGATTTAGAACCAAATTGACCTTTAGATGAATATCTGCTAAGTTTAATGGTAATTCTCCAAGTTGTATGTGACAACAATTTGTCCTAGCAGATAGGGTGACTTTATATAATGGAATACAGACAATAGACCATCTCATGAGCTCATCTATCTGACCACTAGATTTGAAAACGATGCATGTAAAAAGATAATATTTTATTACAGTAATGAAGCTTAATTGCCACATAATTCTGTTCTCTGATCAATAGGAATGAATCAAGAAGAAATAGGAGAGGGAGTTTTCTGCATAGCATGTGTTTTTTTGGATGGGTTTTAAATTCGTAATCTGGAATAACCATGAAATCCATTAAAACCAGTACCTCACAAACAAAATAGTAAATTCATCATTATTATTATGGTAGTTATTGTCATTACTGTTATTCTTACTATTAAAGTGAAACATCTCCAAATCAAAACCTAATTATACCAAAATGCCCAATAAGACCAAGGAAAGATTTTAGTCCAAAATTTTCTTCCTTATTGCCATTTTCTTCCCAGTAAACAGAATCCCCTCAACTCTGAATACAGTAACAAATTCCAAATTTCAATTATTTGCTTTAAAAAAAACCCATAAAACTGAAACTCAGCTGAAACTTGGAAATATATTTTAAATGCTGAATTTTTTACACACACTGTAATGGATTAATTTCGGTTAACAAATACTGTAACAGTCTGAGCTGTGAGACAAAGACCAGAAAAATGTCCCAATAGCATGCAAGGTTCAAACAATGCTCAACACAGATAAGGGCTAACAAAAGGGTAATCTGAAGCTTTTGCATCATATAAAAAGCAAATGTTTTTAAGCCTAATTACATGTATTAATGCCTAAATAATTGTAGGTAACAGCTACTGTGAAAGACTATGTTCATCTGCTGATTATCTATTTGTGATTGATATGCTCAATAAAAACACTGTTTGCTTTTTTTAAAAATTAAATATCAGGGCTTTGTTAAGCAGGCATGTGGCCTCACTTTTGGTATTTTGTTAAATGAGACTGACAAAGCAATTTTCTAAAAGTCTGATGCACACAACTGATTTACAGTCACAAAAAATCATTACATGTATTTAAGCAGCCACAGCTATTGTTTATCTTGTCACATGTCAAGATGTCAGAATGCGCTACTAAACATTTTCGGATTGAACTATCCTTACTGGATACATTTAATCTCATCAATGAGTATGAATCTGTGCCAATCCTTACACTGAAAAAAAAGTGGAAAAAACATTTATCATTTACTGTTTCAGATATTCCAAAACAGAATGGATTTCTTACATCCTACCAGGAGCATGATGGGAAGGTTTCAGCTGAGCAAGAGGTAGATACACTTCATGAGGGCCACTGGGGTCAGATTAAAGGATTCCATGGGATCCCCAGCAATTCCATCTGCTCCACATTGGCAGACCACCACCTCAGGTTTGTAATGGTCCTTAACATGAGTCAGGATCCTAAAATTTATGAGAATAAGATATAGTGCATCTTTGTGTATCTGACCATATGGTCATATTTTGTTCGATGTGTTTTGAGAAGTCTATTTTTAGTTATGTGACAATATTTGAGCACTGAACAGCATCATCTGTACTTGAAGGTATTTATGATAGAAAAAAGTGCAGTGGTTTATCAGAAGATAAAAGTAGCAACTGCTGAAGAATGCCAGGCAATGGATAATGCACCCCTGATGTGGTTCTATATCATAAACGCATTTGACCTTATCAGAAAATGAAGAAAAAACTATATAAGATATACTGTAGTGCATTGTTAGTGTATCTGACCATGTATGTGCATCCAAGATATGCTGTCTGTCAGTCTTTGCTACTTTAAATTTATTCTTAGAAACCACCAGAACAATTTAATACAACCTATGAGCAGAACACCCTGGCTTGAACACTTTTAGATTTATAATACCAATCTGTCATCTAAATATGGTTGCTTTATCAAAGCATTAATGGAAAAACCTTTAAATAACTATTTCTCTAAAAAACTGAAAAGAATTTGAAAATGTTTCACAGAAATCATGCTAGCATGCTGTTAATAAAAATAGAAATATATCAATAACTTTACCTCCAACAAGAGACTCAATCAAACCTGATACTGGTCACCTCTCTGACATCTACTTTATAGTCAAATGTGAAAGCAGCTGACCAAAAAATCTGAGACTGTAGGATGCTTACTGTAGAAATTTTGTCTCCTGCTGTTGATTGCTTATAATATGAAAACAGTTGAAAGGTTACTCTATTCTTTCTATAATTTCAACAATATTTTAACACATACCAACATTATTTGTCCACCACTGAAAGGCATTCATGATTCAATGCTTTCTGTCAAATTTTAAATTATGTTCTGTAGTTTTTCTTTAAATCAAATTGTTTAAAAAGTTTTTCATTTTTTAACCACTGCCATATTTGATTGCAGATCAATGTCATTTGCATAAATCTGAAAGGCCCTCAAGTTAGCATACTTTCTGTCAAATTTGTTCAAATTTGTTTTGCATTATTTTGTTCATGATTACTGAAAACATATTGTAATATCAGCCAAACAGTATACTGTATTTGATTGTAGATTTGCCATCACCTGTAAAGGACTTCATGCCAGGATACATTTATTTTCTGTCATATTTGATAAATTACTGTTAAGCAGTGTTTTAAAGCTGTTTCAACATTATTCTTTATATAATAGCAACAATGTACTTGATGGCAGATTTTAGCATCATGCATACAAAATTAAATAATTTAGCTTTCACACCAAGATGCTATCTGCCACATTTGGGCAATTTCGTTTCAGCAGTGTTCGAAGAAAATTGACAACAAGACTTCATATTTTAAGTAACAAGAACCATGTCTGAATGCAATTGGAATAATCTACTTCAAATTAAAAGTCCTTCATGCAAAGAGGCCTCGTGTCAAATATGGTCATATTTTGTTCAATGTGTTTTGAGAAGTCTATTTTTAGTTATGTTACAATATTTGAGCACTGAACAGCATCATCTGTACTTGAAGGTATTTATGATATGAAACAAGTGCAGTGGTTTATCAGAATAAGATAAAAATAGCAACTGCTGAGGAATGCCAGGTAATGTGGATAATGCACCCATGATGTGGGTCTATATTATAAACACATTTGACCTTATCAGAAAATGAGAAGAAAAAAAACTCCTGCACAGATTTTAAGAAAATTGTCAGAAAACATTCTTGTGTATAAGCTGCCTTCAATATTTGATAAATGATGCTGATATGACTTGAAATAGACAGGATGATAATAAAGATAGAAAAACTCAGAAAGCATTATTTTTGTAACAAAAAGTATCAAGAACAGAAGGAGAAAAATCAAAAGACTGTATCACAGTAACCCACATATACAGAGGCTTTGTTTTTGCATTTGGCTAATAGGCAAATGTCAGCCAACTGAATTATCTCAGGCATATAAGGGCATCTTCTTTCTCTTTTGACTGATGACCTTAGAGTACTTGCTTTGTACCTCTTCAACCCAAGATTGAATCCAAAGATTAGCATATTTAAAATGTTTGATGATACCTTTTGAATTGTCAGTGTTTTTTTTTTTCATTTCTGCCTTGCAAATGAAAATTTTCAATCTGAACCAGTACTACTGAGAGTGAATTATAACAAAAAACTCAATTAAATATAAAGCATGTTTAAACTTGCTGTATGACTGATAAGTCTAAAATTTCAACAAAAACATGGAGATCAGAAATATGTTGATGGTTTGTGCTAATATGTCTGGGGCTAACAATGCTTTCTACTGTACCCTGAAGTACAGTACTTAACATCTCAAGAAAACCCATGCTGTTATTCTACATGTATTGCTTTTAGAATTCTGAATTAGAGCTAGTTTCCATTTCCACAATGTGTAGACAGGAAAAATTATGTTCTAGATGTGTCTGCTGTAAGTATAAACTATATTGAAGATGAAAACTGTTTTATTTTTTCTAGTATAATCTGTTTCCTCAATAATACTAACCCAATTCTAAAAACTCTGGAGAACTACTACCTCACAAATCATGCTTCAAGACACAAAGCTTCTCTCTTTTTTTTCAGATTTTAAAGTGAAAATGGGTCTTCCTGTATATTGTTCTTTTCCTACATTCACACAGACTCCAAAAAGGTTTCTTCTTGCTCCATTTTTCTTATTTATTTATTCTTCCATCAAGTGTGATGATGTTATATTGATTGATCAATGCATGCATTTTATTATTATTGATATTATTATTTTTATTATTATTATTTTTATTATTATTATTATTATTATTATTATTATTATTATTATTATTATTATTATTATTATTATTATTATTATTATTATTATTTTAACATTTGTTACACCAAATTTATTTGTAAAGCTATTGTCTTAAGAAATTAAATTAAATATTTTTGGATACTTTTAGAATCAGAGCAGCAGACATCAAAAAATGGATGATGTTACTTTTAAAAAGACAAGTATTTAAACTTCAAACAATTTCGTCTCCAAAGTTTTCTTTTGTATAAAATTGTTAACTTTTGTAAAGCTTTTTGAAACTGTATTGCCGCTGAAATGCTAAACATGTCATTGGATATGAACATTGTATCTTTATAATTTGTACATGAACATTTTGTATTATGTTGGAGTTTATCTTTGATTTATGATATAATAACAATATTTAATAAACTATTAAACTTCCACCGGTCTCAGCTTGTATATTTCACTAAGATGCAATATGTTGAAATATATTTCTGATTTTGAAAGATAAAACATGATTAGATAAACTACAATGTCGATGACAAAGTTTATTTCATCTTCATATAATGAACACGAACTGGAAGGCATACATGTGGTGATATTAAACTGACAATTCTGAGGAACGATGTTGTAGCTCAGACAAGTTCGTTTCTATTTTATACGATTCTGCGTTAGCCACCTATGTACGAGTGTCTTCGCAATGAAACACCGCCGACCAGTGGCAGAGAACACGGCTTTTCATTAAACATTTTCCAATAATAAATCTATCGAGTAGTTTCATCGTTAATTTCTCTTTATATCCGATTAAGTTTCCCTACAATGGTCCAACTGAAGTCATTCTCACTGTCTTCATGAACACAGATGTCTGATTTGCATTGCCTTAGTCAAGTTCAATGAAAATCTGTAGAATCCGCATTATTGCATTTTAGACTCAATTACTCAGATCAAGTTGAAATTAAAACATATTTCCTATATTTTATAATTTTGTGTCATTTGCATGTTGAAATAATCTCAGCGACACGACACACCGCGTCGCTGCGAAACAACACAATGTGTCGGATCCAAACTACGCGCCATATCATATTCAGTAGGTACCAGAATGTGCCACTATCACATCTATCATTTCAAAGACAAGTCTTGTTTCTAACATGCAGTTGACTTGGAAAATCCGGTGCCACTTCGGTACGTTACATCAACTAAATTCCGGAACCACTAACTCATTATTCTACTCAAGATTCCTTTAAACGTATTTAAATGACATAAATATTTACAAATGACGTCGCGCTACAAGTTTTCACAATTTGATCAAGCCACTCCCTTACAAAATGGATATGAAATTTACATGGAAATCGACAGGGAATCAATATGGTATCATAAATAGCTGATGTAGATCTTTTGAGATGAATGGTTAATAAAGACCCGAAATAGAATCAGCATCAAGTTTGACAAACACATGTATTTACTATTTGTTCTTAAAAGGGAAAGAGGGATACTAACCTAATATTTTTTGGTAATTTCAATACCTCAACTCATATGGGTATGTTAGGAAAGAGAACTATACCTGTTCTCTCTCTCTCTCTCTCTCTCTCTCTCTCTCTCTCTCTCTCTCTCTCTCTCTCTCTCTCTCTCTCTCTCTCTCTCTCTCTCTCTCTCTCTCTCTCTCTCTCTCTCTCTCTCTCTCTCTCTCTCTCTCTCTCTCTCTCTCTCTCTCTCTCTCTCTCTCTCTCTCTCTCTCTCTCTCTCTCTCTCTCTCTCTCTCTCTCTCTCTCTCTCTCTCTCTCTCTCTCTCTCTCTCTCTCTCTCTCTCTCTCTCTCTCTCTCTCTCTCTCTCTCTCTCTCTCTCTCTCTCTCTCTCTCTCTCTCTCTCTCTCTCTCTCTCTCTCTCATCATTTCTTTCCGAAGCTGAAACTTCCTTAATTACACTCATCTGACAGTCTTTTAAAACTATAATACCTTCAACTTCCAATCAAAGCCAGATATCGATTTACCAATCAAACCCAAAGCACTTATATTAGATATTTCCTTTCCCACCAATTACTGAATCAAAATAGTCCTTATTTCAAGTTTTCTTAAAGAGGCATTCGCTTCGGAAAGATCACAGCGTCTGGCCAGCTCAGCTAACTCACCCTTTTTCATACACTAGCCCTTTCTAGGTAGGATTTGAAACAAAGGTCTCGACATTATATGATGTTGTTAAATCTGGTTTCACTGAATATTTCTTAACTAAATGATAATTAAATCTGTACCATGGACATGGAAAATTCCGACAAACTCAATTTAAATTTTAAAGATAATTTTTACAGTATGTCACATTTTTAAAAAAATGGTGTCCCAAATCCAATGACCCACACATTTATCTTTTGAACCTAGCTCTTGAGCATCAGAAAAAAGTGAAACCAGCAATTTAAGTAAAAGTAAGAAGTCGTATATAAACAAAATATAAATAATAATATTTGTCCAAATTCTTCGCTGTGATAATACTAGTGTCGTCGATAATACTAATATATCTTGCTCCAAAACAGTAGGTGGGGTGAAGATTTTAATAGGGAGTGCAAATCATTGCATGCACTCACTAAATATGGTCATTGCATGGGATAAAATCCTCAGCTTATGTCCTTGCCAGACCTAGGAAAGACCATTTTACCTGTCAGAACCACCACCATGAAACAATTTTTCCGTACCTCCATGCTGATTTTGAAGCAATAAATGTATCAGAGTAAAGGTTTCCGCGGGTAATCAGAAAGGAGGGAATTTAGCAAAGATCTGACCGTATCTCCTGTATTTTCTTCTACACAGTCATCATCTGTTATGGAATCTCCATAGAGTCGGTGTTATACCGTAGCAGGGAGGTTGTCAAGTTTTTCAGAGCGTAGAGTCTGAGATGGAGATAATGGAGGTATTTTAAGACCAGGCTGATAATAACAGAAAGACTTTCCAGAAAACTAAAGTCCCATACATATTTGCCAACAAAAAAAAAAAAAACTTGATAGTTACAGTTGAGAAACTACTGCTATATTACTGGAAAGTGATGCGCAGCACCACCTGGCAAGTTCCCTCAAGCTGTGCATCTACTTGAAAGGAATAGTGGTGCCAGTAGTGCCTCACAACCATCGTTGCTAGGACGAGCACATTGCCACGGCAACTATCAGTACAGTATCGAATGAGGGTATCAATACGATCCCAAACAAGAGATGCATACATAATCTTTCTAAGGTACCCATCGTCGACTTCATTCAATTCATGGACTTTAACCTCGAAAAACATGATAAGACACGGTGAAGGCGGGAAATATGTTTAGCATCATTCCTTATATACAAAGGCATCTACTATGTAAATACATGAGCGTTCAGGAGAAATTCGAGATCAGCTCCATTATAGCCCATTCAGTAGTTTATTTAAAAATCCCATATTCTCAAAATGAAAATAAAATAAAATAAATAAAGACAAACCAAAAGGTCAATGAGCTTGCACAAAGCGTGTGGAAGATATTTGGTTGCCAGAACCTTTTCAGCTAGCACTATCTATCATGACCTATGTTCTCGTGCTAGATGGCTTTTTGCAGCAAAGCAAAACACCTCGCTATAGAGCTTATCCCACGTGAACTACATGAACTCACATAAAGATACTTTCTACAGATTCAAAGGAACGCAAAAGATAGTAATTTAAATGATTTTTAACTCTTTGATGTTTGAAAGATGTAAGAAGGCAAATTTTCGAGAATGATTACAACATAACTAAAGTGTATATATACCGTTCTTGACGCGACATCAGCCATCACGGTTGTACCAAATTATGGCTTTATGCATGACTAATTTAGAAGAAAAGATTGAATATATCTGCCATGAATGTGTGGTACTCCATTTCTTGCATTTGTTTATGGGTTTTTTTTTGTGGTAAATTTACAAATGTATAATTTAGTGATTTCGAAACGTATTGTTTAATGTGTAGAATATAGCCTTTAAAAAATACTACGTTTGTAACAAAACTGATGAATTAAAGACCTATTTCTAAAAAAAAATCCGTGGTTGGTGCTTTTGTTGCTTCTTTAACAAACGTTACTTTTAGTAAAAGACGAAAAAATGTTTACTGGGAATCTTAAATATAGGATAGAAAAACTTATAATCTTCCCGTTCTTGGTTCTCACATATGATTGATGCCCATGTAAATTATTTGATTCTGTTTGGGATTGTAAAAAAGATAACCATTTGCCTGCTGTAAAATTTGTGCATGTGTGTGTTTCTTTATATCTCTAGCATGTGTATTATCTATTGATAGCCATTCTTCTTTCATTGCATGGCAAAATTGTTGGAATTATTATGACTGTAATGGCAACTTTGTTTTAAAATTTTGGGCAGAGAAATAACAGAAAGACCAATGAGTTGTTAAAGGCAATTAATACACCACATGGTGAGTGCCATCTTTTATTCTGAATAAGCCTTGTAAATTTAGTTAATTTTTCTTTTGAGGTTTTTGTCATACTATATTCAGAAGATACTTTTTATGTTTCGGTTAATGTTAAGCCTTTTGCATTATTCATAACTGTCAAAACTAAAGAATTAATGAATTTTACATATTCTTGCCATAAAAATAAAAGCATCTTGAATATTACATTATAATAAGCAAAACATTGGCGTTTATCCGAATATTTAACATTATACATGAATGATAAAATGCATGTACATATAACAATAAAAAATGAAGATATTCCAATATCATGGCGGCAATATACTAAGATGACAGCGGGCATCAATTCGAACATACTCGATCTTTCTCATCGCTTGTTTGAAAAGGCCAGAGATGTACACGTGTGTGTATGTTTGATTGGAGTTTTAAAGTAGCTTTAACAATTTGTAAGTTATATCTCTACGATGTCTGCAGTGTGACAGATTATAGTGTTGTCTAGCTCTGGAACATCATGACACAGACATGTTCCATCACGTCTTACCAAGTCTCAGTATCCTGACACAATGCCGATTAGTTCTAACACTAGCCTTTTAATACTGAGCGGCATGCGAGGCAACTGTATCATTTTTGAATACGTTTTATGATATGACTCAGCTAGGGTTCGAACATTCTACCTCCCGCATCCAAGGTGGAAGCTTAAACCGGATCAGTCCTTATGTAAATAATAACAACTCTGAACTGCATTCAAGCCTGTAGTTGTTGTCACGATAATAACTCAATAAATATGACAATGACTACATAACATATGATCAGTGACAGAAACGAAAGGACAATTTTTAATGCTGTTGAATGCTGATTTCTTCAGTTTTGTCATTATAAGTAACAGGAATACAAAACAAGAATGAAAAATTATGGTATTTCATTGATTGCTGATGTTCGTCCATGGGGAAAAAGACGAGGAGGTAGCGATTTGCTGCAGAAGGAAGCCATTTTAAACACACGTGATAAACCTTCGGAATAGCGTTTATACTATTCATATGTTTTCTCATCTTTCGCTCATGTGCCATATTATGCTAATAAAATGTAGCTCACAATCGCCTAATTTTGGTATCAAGCATAGTATTAACAAAAACAGGTAAGATAGTCCGATTGCACGATTCTAACAAGGCTAGCACCCTGTAAATTTTCCTTTAAGAGACAAAAATTCACTGAGATATCATCTCTCCGTGAGAGAGACTTTGTTCTATAGCACGGTCGTATAATCTGAATTATTTTCTCTCCATTCTTAATCTTAAAAGGTTTGATAACTTGCATAAAGCATGTCAAAGAACACTTTAATGAATGAAACAAATGATGATAGGATGAAATGTGCTTGATATAAAAACCCAAAACACTAACCAAATCAAAGGTCAACGAAAAGTAAAATATGGACACAGTGATCTATTTATATTATGCGGGCGCAGTACTCATCAAGATGCATTCCGTTATTATAATTCATGATTTTATGAATATGAGTATGTATACCGACTGCAAACATATATTTGGTCATAAGCTAATCGGAAATATATAACCCAGTAAAGTTGTAATGAAGGATGCAGTGACCTTAATTTGTTAAAAGGATATTGCAAATGGAGCAGCCTTTTATAAATCTGTTTGACGATTCTGACATAAACAGAGCTTGAGAAATAAATCTGAAACACAGAATTGAGCTAAAGCCAATTGCTGCAAAAGTGGGCTAATATGAATTATGACTTACATTTTCAGTGAGGGTATTGAACTCGCCAATATGCATACGGTCACCAAGTTTCATGATCCAAAGTAAACCAGCATGCACACAGGATATCAAAATATGATCTAAGATCAAATACTTATTCAAGGATTATGCGAATAGTGTACATGTGTGTAGAAGGTTAGTCCCCTTCCTAGGGGTAAATTCTGTGAATCCCAAAGATGTTACCTATAGCCTGACACTAAAATGGTTATTATGCCACGAAGACATATATTCTGTTCAGAATAGTAATAATTTTGGATGATCAGGATACCAACTCTCTGTTTTCATGACTCGCGATATGTCCACCTATTTTGCACACAACTTTGAAAAGATGCAATGTTTATCCATCCAACTATAGAAATGAAACACATTACTTTGGTCTGTTTTTGTCAGTAGTTCAGTCGACTAATTAGGTCAGGTTTACAGCTAGTTATGCAACATTCAAAATAACAAATCCAATAAATGGCAAAAGACATGAAGCAAACTAAACCGATCTTGTCAATAAATTAGCAATGTTCAAAATTATATAAAAAGAGCTATTATGTGAAAGAGGAAGAACAATGAATATTATGTAATGTATTTACAACGTCTTGTGCTCAGGAAATATCAAAAGAATTTAGAAACAGACTATACGCCAGGGAATTTCTTGAAAATCCCGTTCTAGCGGCAAGTTGACTATTTTGGTAGCATACGATTTTGTACGTGCAGGACAACTTCTTGCAGAATTGGAAACTTTGATCAAGATGCCAGTCTTTTTGAGTTATATATTTCTATCTTTTAAATAATGTATTTATTTGTATGATTCTAACAAATGCATAATAAATAGGATTTTCTGGGTTACACGTTCAAAAAGGTCATGGAGTGGGTTTTCATGTTGACATAGAAATCCCATTTACATATGGGTTTATAGTCGAAATGTGATATATTGTTTCTACAGTTTATGAATATCACTTTTCTTAATTAAAGTACCATCGTTCTTTCTTGATACAAAATGGATTTTTGACACAAAATAACACGAGAAGCTATGTTTAAGGAAAGTTCGTATTGTTACGTAAAAATTATCCGACGTGCAGAATTGGTCAACATGGTGGTATATATGTGCAGGGTTATTCATCTGAAGCTGGTGACTTTGGTGACCACATCAAAGATGTCAACAATAACAGACTATCCTATTTTCAAAGGTATTTTAAGGACGGATATATGTACAAGTTAATACATAAGTGATACAAGCCTAATGACATTGAAATTGGAGCTGTAATCTAGACAGCCAAGGTGCAATATGAAACATGAAGAAAACAACATAAAGCATTGTGTTGAAAGATATAAATATGAATGCAAATATATTAATCCATATGAAGCATAGCTCGGAAAGCAACTAAACATTACTTAGTGGGATGAAAAAATAAATTTGTTTTATCATTAGAGTAGATCCATTTGATTTATCATTTAATTGATGTAATTATTGTTTGAAAGTTAAGTGGTTGTTTAAAGTAATACTCAATTAGTCACGGTTTTCTGCTCTTGATGATGCCTCGTTGTTGCGTTTCGGAGATATACAAGATTCTGAGAGTTGAACTTCTATCCTTGTAGACCAAACATTGTTTATCTGATATTTTCTGGCATTCAATTTACCACTAATCATTAGTAAACTCTGGATGCATAACGGATCATATTGGGGCCCTGAGTGGCCTAGTGGTCTAAAGCGCTGTCCGTTACGGATCACTGCCATCTCACCTCTGTCTGCGTGGGTTCGAGTCTATGATTCGGCGAATGTGGATATGTGAGTAAGCTTGCCAGTAGCTTCTCGTGGGTCGGTGGTTCTTTCCGGTGATTTCCCGCTTTCTTCCTCCACCATTAATACTGGCCGCCATGAATAGCCTATCGTGTGCTGAAAAATAGTGTTAAGCCCAACAACAACAACAACAACGGATCATATTTTATCAACATTGTTATCAGCATCGTAAACATCAGTGTCATATATGCAGGAGTTTCACTCAGCCTCCTTATGGGAAAATGGCAGAAAATTTACGTAAATGATAAAAAAAGATGTCCCAGATTGGATCAGTGCAGAGGACCTGTATTGATAATCTAACTCAGATCGGTTACCGTTTAGTAGAACATATTTTCTTTTCGACAAATGTTAAGACAACCACAAGAGGCGTCCTGTAATGCACATACATTCATTCATAGTTTCACATTATCGCTAAAGAGAAACCAAAAAAAGGCAAATACATTAGTTGGACAATAATACATATGCTTAACATCCAAATGAAGTAATAATTGTCAAACCAACTCCAACAACAACAATCATGTTCATTACTATGCTGATGTACATGCACACACTGAATTCGAATCGGATATTTTTCTTTCCGTATGTCAGTTGGGATCATTAGATGGGTAGACTTCATTTACAAATGTATGCACAGGTTCTTGGAACTGAGGTAAACGTTCCTCTCCAGCATATGTTTGACTTTTGTCCTCCTTTTGCGAATGTTTATTTCTCTTCTTCTTTCTTTTCCCGTGTCTATCCCGGTTATTTTTGTATACCGCTTGTTCTGATTCTTCTACCACACTGAGAGGTTCTCTGCGACGCTTCTTTCTTTTCCTATGGTGGAGTTTAGAATCATCTGGAACAGGGTCCACTCTGTTCATTGTTTCCGTCTTATCGAGAATATCTAAATGGGCTACCGATAAATTTTCACCAACGTCTGTGTGTCTCATCTTCAAATCAGACTGGTCCATATTTTCTGTCTGTATATTTGTATCGTAGGAGTGATGATCTCTGTATCTATGTTTCTTTTTCGTTTTCTTTCTTCTCTTCTCTTTTTTCTTTTTACCAGTCTTGTCATTTTCTGCATCCATTTCACCTGGAAATTAATAAGACTGATAGTTGTCTACGTTTTTCGATTTTAGGTTCAAATAAAAAGGTATATTAATTTTTGAATGTGGGAACTGCACTGTTTGCTGAAGGCAAATGTAGTCCAAACGTTCGTTGATCTTTCGTTCTTGCATCACACATCTTTGGTACAAATGTCTACCACTATAGCAAAGATAACAGTTTATTTCATTCATCTTGACACTTTTTATTGCGAGTGGTAAGGCACAAAAGCAATCTGTCAAGAATACACATGATCCTCCTGAATGCATAGGAACGATCGCTGGAGCCTTTTTGGGTCTATTGCTAATTTCACACATTGAACCAAGCCTAATATTCAATGATGAGTTTTATTTATATACAAAAATATGAGCACTTAAGTTTGTCTCGGATTTTTGCAGTTTTATGTACGTATCTAATCTGAATGTATATATTTGTATGCATCGAGTGTGTTTAATCGCTTACTAAAGCAAGCGTGGTTATATAGTTGAGTATTCGTTAGGATGCATGCATATGGTTGCATGACTTATCATCACAAGCTTTGATATATAGTTCAGTACTCGTTTGCATAAAAAAATCATCCCGCGGCATCAAATTGTATGAATTTAATTCAAATCGTATTGTTTAAATGCATTAAAAATTGCTGAAGTTTAACAATTCAGTGCAATAGTCTCTTAGAAGTTGGAACTAAAGGTTATTAACCGTCTACTGATATTTTCATTTCTGGAACTAATTCAGACTTACTCCACTACCTTGGGAAACATTATATTACTCGCCTTGCAGTAGGCATTTGCCGGCAACCCAGCCTTATTATTGGTTGCATGTATTAAGAAGAGCACATTATAATTAAGGTTCATTACGCTATCGTAATAATCATTAATTATGTTTGCTTAAAGGGATTTATACACGTTTATCAGTGTTTTCACATCTTCAAATGTAGTACAAAACACTAGCATCAGATACATTCTGACAGTTAAATTCCAGAATCAGCTCTCTACGAAACAAGAATGGATACAAAAGTTGTCACGAGTCATCACAGCTTATATCGCACATGTGTGTATTCACATTAACGCCATAGGTCCACTATCGTGTCTGAAAAGGTCACTACCAATCCTTTCAACGACCCGTGTCAAGAAGAGTGGGATAAACTGCGACTGTTTCTTAGAATGATTGGCAATTTTATCCAGGAAGTGTGATATAGTAACGAAATTTCAAGCAAACCAATATATAAGTAGATACAGGGAATAACAAATATTACAAAACTTTTCTAGAACGGTTAAATTATAACGGTTTACTATCATTATTCAAAAACCAATACTCCATGAAACTTTAGGCTCAAAAGTGATAGACATTTCATATAAATGAGAGACTGCGTTAATTATTCGCAATCGGATAGAAATTATTTATGTTACTTATGAATATAATTATTCAAATTGCAGAAAAGGTTGTTTTTAAGAGAGACATGTTTCGTTTCATGAGATGTATGGTTCGCTTCAAGGATTGGGAATGGCAAAAATTATCATACAAGTAAAATACTTTGTCTTAAGAAATTTAAACTGTCATAAAATGTTCAATACAAAAATATAACCAAATATCTTCCAGCACATAGGACTTAAGTTAATAATCGTGCGAATGCCAAATATTAAATTTTCAATTCTATGTTTATCCTTTCTTAAGATGCCATTGTGTTCTTTAGATTATTCATTTAATTTCATTGATCATATAAATAAATTGCGCTGAAACATTAGCAATATCTGGCTTGAGCAACCGTTTAGTGCTAAATTCACACATGTGGATATGTCAACAATTCAGTATCCGTTAATTAACATATGCAAGTGGACATTTACTGCCTTTTCAAGTTTGATTAAAATATGTTTGTGTTTATGCATAGGTTGAATGTCCCATCAGTACAAGCCTGGCAATATAATGTCAGCTAAATTAAGGTATCACAAAAAGACATACAGATCAAAGACCAGGACGAATGGACAGTTTTTGCAGTATCAACCGTATCCAGAGTATGCGTCGGAGACACCGCATGTGAAAGGCGCTGAGTCATTTCTACTATTTGGTACGAACATGTCAAAAAGACCCTTTCCTTTATTGAAATTTGAATATAGCGACCATTTTTACATATGTTGATTCTAAGACAGATATATTCATTAGTTCAAATTTAGATAATGAAAACGTTAGAAATGATTTTACCTTTATGTTTCTGCTTTTTATGTTTCCTCCGTCTGGTTTTTGAAGTTCCAATTAAATGATCTGCTGGTGGGACTCCATAGTTTGATGGCAAATGCAAAGAAGTTGATTCGATCTGAAACCAAAAACCGTAGTTTAAAGCACGGAAATCAGTTATCTTGTAACTGTATATTTAAGTATGTGTCATTGCCTATTAAGAAGTAAAAAATCTCTCGGTTTGATTTAATTACAATCTCCATAGCTCATTAGTCTTAACATGTTTAAAGAAAATATAAGATAGCATAAAACAGATAGCTTGTCAAGATAATTGTTTAAAATTATGGCTTGAGAGGATTATTAAAATAGTTATATGACCGAGATCTGTGACTAAGTAATATAAAAGAGTAAACCAACAGTTGTATCTCCCTTTCCTCCTTCTGAAGCTCATGCTTTCTTATAACTTTTTCTATCTTTTGTTTCAATTTTATTTCCTTTAACTCTTTGTAAAGCATGATATAGACTTGCTAATCAAACACAGTGCACGTTTATCTAAATACTACCTTTCTACCAAATATTGGACCAAAATACTTTAAGCTTCTTTCTTCGTTAAGAATCCTTTGTCTCAGAAAGACTGTTAACTGGCAAGCTGTAGCATTCACTTGGTTTAAGGACCTTATCCTTTTCATAGCAGGATTTAATATAATGTTTTACACTTTAAATAACATTGTGAAAACTTTAAATTTCAAAAACATAGTTTTCTGACATGTTTTAGAGAAACACGTTTTCCTGACTAGCCCATAAGTTTCGATTACGACACTATGGTCTTAAACTAAGCAACAAAATAAAGCAAAACCCAGCCCATTTGTAAAAATCAGCAAATGACATATTTCCCTAAAAAATAAATTCTTGCCAATTAAATCCTAAACAGTCAAAATGCTTTATCAACAGTTCTAATGAATAAAGTGCTAATTAAATTGCATTTGTGTTTGAAACAAGCTCCAGCTCTGAAGGTGCTGCTGTAACAGTAGTCTTGCATGTACTAATGTACCAGTAGCTTGAAGTGATAAACGTCTTCCAGTTAATCACACTAATATAATCCAAAGTGAAGTGACCTTGTCGGAATTCAATTTAATTCCAAGAAGATCATTGAGCGTGTGTAATTCCAGAGTTTAATTATCTGAATAAATGATTTCACGCAAATAAAAAGCTGAACATACTACAATCCAATGGTTCTGCTCCTGATATTATCGCAAGAATGAACAGCAAGATTATAGAAGGAAACCTTAGACAAAAAAGTAGAACCAGAATGTATGTCTAAAGTTCATTTCTATAAACTTCTATGTTTTTATAGGATACAAAATACTAGCAGAATTATCACAAAAAGTATAACAAGTACATTATGGAGGAATTCCAGGATCCTAGAACCAGAACCAAATAAATGCTTCGATAATGATCCTGATATTTACCTCAGAAATTTTGACTATGTTTACACAAACTAAACTATGTTTTATTTGTTTACAAACTAAATGTCCCTAGTCACTTTCACAGCGCACAGTGAACTTATTTAATAAAAGTTAAAGTCCAAAACACAGATATGCATTACCTATAATCATTGGGGAAAAAACTAAAAAATTCAAATTAAATATACACAATATATATATATATATATATATATATATATATATATATATATATATATATATATATATATATATATATATATATATATATATATATATATATATACCATTGTTTCCTCTGGGGGAATGGTTTCTCTCTTCTTAAATTTTCGCCATAGGATCCACAAAATTATGATGATGGATATCAATACAACTGCACCGAGAACGACACCGACGATGATTGCGATGTTTGAATCTGCGATATAGACAAGTGGATTTCAAATTGCGATAGGAAAAGTTTTAAAATACTGAGATTACGCACGTGTACTCTTATCACTTGACTTTCTTCTCGTAATGACTCACACACACGTACACATACATAAACACAAACACATGCACATACACACGCACAGATATAAGAACTATTTTCGTAGATGCCCCTGGGTTACCAGCAATCCGGGCTCTTAGGGAAAGAAAATGTACACGAACAAAAAGAGAACACTAAGCATGAACGTCGATAGAAAAACTGAACTATTAATGTTTTGAATGCAGAACTGGAATTAAGGAAAAAAAAAAGGAGAAACAATTGGAAAGCGATTTTCAAATGAATAAACATGTATATTATGTGTTGTTGTAAAACCACCAGAATTTTATAACGATTCGATAGTATCCATTTAATTAGCTGTTGGTCTACCGAAAATTAATTGTTTTGTGATGCTTTCTGGAGGAGAACAAACAAAGGTACAAATACATATCGAAATTCAACTCCATTTAATACAAAATGTTCAGTTTGTTCAGAAAGCATTATATAACGGTAAAAGTATGTGAGATGGAGAGGTTATAGTGGAAATGTACAAAAAGAATGTTTTATCGTGATATAAAATGAGGGACATAATAATAATAATAATAATAATAATAATAATAATAATAATAATAATAATAATAATAATAATAATAATAAAAATAATAATAATCTCTTTATTTAAAGAGGGCTTGGATGACTCATCTTATGTTTACAGCTTCGTCAATATAATTTCATCTGCATCCTCCCAGTCTGAGGTTCGGCTTGTTCTCTTGAAACATTTGTATATGGTCCTTCTATAAGGCCATAATACAAATTCGATATTACCTGTGTAAGGTGAGAATTGTTTGGGAGCAGATAATGGTGAAAATCAATGATATGCATCACAGGTCTGTTTCTAAGTTTCTCTCCACGAGAAAAGAATGTCTCTTCAGGAAACAAAACAACATAGTCCTTATGATGATAACACTATGATCTCTCTCTCTCTCTCTCTCTCTCTCTCTCTCTCTCTCTCTCTCTCTCTCTCTCTCTCTCTCTCTCTCTCTCTCTCTCTCTCTCTCTCTCTCTCTCTCTCTCTCTCTCTCTGATATAGTGCAAAACTGAAAGGGAATGTTCGGGCAGTACAGGGATTATTTCTTAGTCAATCATGATTTTTTAAGTTTGTAATTTGCTCTCATTCCAGTATAAAACAACAATCTTGAGAAAAACTAAAATATTGGTTAGACCAAAATGTCATTAAAATAACACCAACATAGTGATTAATTGATCGATTTGCCTTATTTTTGCACATATATAAATGTTACATACGGTTGGTTACTATACTTAATTTTCAGATCATTATCAACCGCGCGTCTTAGATCAATATATACATGATATGTTGGAGTAGATAAGAATTTTAGTATCTTAAAATTTAGTATTTCAGTAAAAAGTTGATGACGCAAAGTTTGCATATCCCTTTCTACAATGAAAACTAAAAACAAGACCAAATTGTCTTTACCTTTTCCAAAATGTCTGAATACAGTTTCAATAAAGTCATTTACCTACATACATGAAAGCTTTCTGATGTTGTTGATAGCGATTTATAAATAAATATAAATAAATATAAATAAAATAAAGCAGTTGTACAATGTTGTAATAAAATATATAGTCCCCAAGTAATCTCTCTAAAACGGTAGAAATACTCTCGCCGTGGTTACTCCTTTCTTTTACAAGTAATAAGGGACAAGATAATTATGGTGGATTTCTGTTTACCGCAGGTTTCGCAAGATTAGCTCCCCTCTTCTTATTAAATACTGGTTTACGGAGCAATTTTAGTGACCATTATAGTTTTGAAAGGACCTTGAGGAATGGAGGAGAGATACAAACATTTAACGTACTTGTAGGAATGCTGCTTGATTTGTTGCTAACTGTAATGTTGGTTGTGGTAATGGTAGATTGAATAGTTGGCTTAGTTGTTGTCTTAGTCGTTGTTGGTATTGATGTCGTCGTTGAAGTGGTAGTTGTCGTTGTTGATGAAGATGGTGTTAATGTGGTAGTTGTTGTCGTTGTTGATGTTGACGTTGATGTTGTTGTATTAGGTAAGCAGTAAATTCTGTCCTTTCCAGGGCAACTTACATGAAAAGTTGAAGACGTAGTAGCTACATTAAAAAATGAATCAATTTAAGAAGCAATGGTAGAGATATAAAAAAAGTTTCTCACAAATATATAAACTGTAAAACAAGAATCATTTGCCCATACGTAAAAAATAATATCATGCAAAAGGAATATGCACAAATATTTACTTAGGTTCGTTGTGAAAATTAGCAGAAATTAATTTACTAATGTAAACTATGCAAAATTGGCCCTTTATACCATTCGTTCAATATATATATATATATATATATATATATATATATATATATATATATATATATATATATATATATATATATATATATATACATATATATATATATACACATACATAAATATATATATATATATATATATATATATATATATATATATATATATATATATATATATATATATATATATATATTACGTTGAGTTCTAATTATCTCTAAGTGAATGGAAATTTAATCCTCTTAAAGAACATATGATTATGAACGAAAATGTGTTTAATATGTACAAAATATGGAATAGTTGCAAATTGTTGCCTTATAATACATTTAATTATTGATACGCGCGTATAAATTATAACTGACCCCCTTTATTATGTAAAACATGAATCTATTCGCTTAAGTTCCTATGACTTTTAACAAGATAGTTCGAAATATATATGGTTGTTAAATGTAATAGTTAACCGCTATATTTGTAATATTGTGAGTAGTGAATTGGATTTAGAGTAACCTTTACAGATGTTGAATGACTTGTCCTAATCGCTGTAATAAATGTGTGTACTTCTTGTATGAAAATGAAAATGGTTGTATAAGAAAGACATTCATATAGTTTAGTATTTGTTTATTACCCGATAACCACACGACAGTATTAAAAGAATATATATATATAAATATATATATATATATATATATATATATATATATATATATATATATATATATATATATATATATATATATATATATATATATATATATATATATTTACAGTGTGTAGGTGTACCTGTTACAAGAAAACTTTACATACCTTGAAAACCAAGCCAGAATTGCCCACTCTGATTGCCTGACAAATTTTCTGTTTCTATATACAAATATGTATCGGAACTTGTGTATATAGAAGTGATATTTTTGTAAACAGCACATGATAGTGTTTGAACCACTTCGCCATTAGACGTGAGAATTTTGATAGAATGACTGCATGTTCCATTTGACCCAGTAGGAAAACTGACGTGTACGGTTATAACAGAGATGGTTCCCAAGCAGTTTTCCATTTCTACAGAGCACTTTGTTTTTGTATTAGCCGGGATTTGACTATACGGATAGCCACTGTTCCACAAGTAAATAATAGACGCATTGACTGTCGCATCCACTGAACTGACTGCGTATACCCTGGTTTCTGTGAAAGAATAAATTCTATGGTTTGTAATAGTTTCAAATTAGGATAAATATTCACAGTGGTTGACAGTTTTGCATACAAGTCAGATAACTAAACATCTATCCGGTATTATGATAATTTAAAATAAAATTATTTACTTTAAAGAGATGTAAAGTTGTTTCTCCAAAGTGTGGACAATGGTTATACGTTTTAATATATAATGTTGTCCAAGAAAATGAAAATTTAAAATGTAAAAAATGATTCTTATAACCTTTATACTTTTATTCGACATTATTATGAAATTATTAAAGCTTTATTTGAATGCTGATTTGCTTTTCTTTAATTGCTATGCTGTGTGCTCTGTCGAGATATATAGGTGTGATTATCGGATACGTCCAGAGCTTATAATATGTACAATATTCTATTGTACATACGTTTAAAATGCCTTCAAAAACAGTAATATTTTTTCATGTATCTGTCCGGTTCTCTAGCGTCATTGTATTTGCACCATTAAACTTACCTTCTACACAGAAATATTTAAATATCATGTAGCTTGTAACTGAAGTGTCATACACTGAGCCGTATTGCAATAAATCACACATGGTATTTGTCAACGGGAGCCATTCCACTCTGATGCTGGGGATGCAAGCAGCTCTTCCCGTGCAGGATTGATAAGGGCTGTTCGTTTCCTTTATCTTTAAACAGTCTGTGTTTTCCGGCTTGCAGCAGAGTTGATAGTAGTCAAGTGTATTATTTCTCAAAATATAGCCGGTGCATGTGGTTTGGTTTCTCAACTTTGCACCATATGTTACGTCCACGGGTGCAATCACTGAACCACTGGGACAGCTTGCGTTGATGAAGCCGTATTCGTCATGATCGCCGTAACAGCCAAAACCATGATACAGCTGTTCCTCTAGCATTATTTGCCCTGAATGTAGATGCAGAAATTATGGCCAATATATATATATATATATATATATATATATATATATATATATATATATATATATATATATATATATATATATATATATATTGCCACCGCTTACTAATCAATAGACTTCTAGAGTAAATAAATTTTTAAAATCGTTATTACCATGATTAAATTTGTGAAATTAATATCAATATAACATTTTCTTGTGCAAAAACGGAAAGCATGTTTGGTAAACAAATATTAACTGGATATTAAATGGGTTGCTTAAAAACTGCAGTTAAAATATTAATCCTACAAGTCTGAGAAGTTACATTTTAACATGCATTCTTTATTTTTAAGTTTTGTATTTAATGACCTGCAGTAGTCCGATATTAACGATCTGCGTGTGCTGTAATATTTTTTCAACTGTGTTCAATTTTAAACAGGTTTATAAAAGATCTAAAAACATCACCAGGATATTTTGGAAATGAAACTTCATCTATTTCTGCCGAATGTACATTGAAAAACCTTGCATAAAAGTAGCGATTGGTGCATACAAAAGAATTCTTTTATCTCAAAGGGATTAATGACACATCATCACTGTTTAACATTTAAAACCCTTATACTACTTGTTATGATAGTTGCAAAAAAATGCACCTCAAGAAATTCGACTATTTATATATTTTTGCTCGCTGATAACAGCAATCTGTATACTGGTACCACATTTCTTTAAATTTACTAGCGTCTTTGAACGTGGGAACATAGGTTGACGTGGTTGACAGCAATGGGCTCCAGTTCAAAGCATCAAAAGTCACAATTCTTCCCTTGAAATAAAGACTTATAAGGAAGAGAACTTTAATTAATGTCAATATTTGAGATGTTTATGAAAGTACCAATATAAAAAACTGTAAAATTTATAATTTGAGATTATCACTTTAGTGAGAAATTATAAAACAGATATACTTTTCAGTTTAAAATCTATATTATAATGGATTTCACAAGGACTTAATAATTATTTTGTGAAAGAAAACTATGAAAATATTGTGATGAAAACGGGCCATAAATGGACCAAAAAAAATGAAACCCTTTGTAGACAAGTTTATATATATAATTGCAATATGTAAGCAAAGTTATACAAATATATTCTAAATAGACCCTTGGATTTACACGCTGGGTCCCCTGTGAGCACTGTATTTGGTAATAAACTTTAATATAGTTTTACATGATTTTGAACTTAAATTGTTCTTTTCTCGCTTTAAAATTTCAAAATGTCTGTCTGTCTGTCTGTCTGTCTCTCTCTCTCTCTCTCTCTCTCTCTCTCTCTCTCTCTCTCTCTCTCTCTCTCTCTCTCTATATATATATATATATATATATATATATATATATATATATATATATATATATTAACGCGCACGGGACCCTGTGAGCCAAATCAATCGAATAGGCCAAATGCAAGCCCAGTTTGACACTTAACAGTTTTGTATACGTTATTCTTTTATGAATGAGACAAAAGCTAATCTAATATTCCGTTATGCTTGAACACAAATGTATGACGTTATTCTTTCAATTTAGACATGAGATCTAATGGTTTTGACCTCTATAACAAAGAGCTGGATATCGGTTATCATTACATATTATTATTCCTGACCATTCTTTATCACTGTTGATGAATTTAATCCAAAACAAAAATTCAATTGGTTTTGTTAAAAAAAAAATTGAAGTCATGAAAGCCATATAATAAAAAACCGCAAGACTGTCGTATCAGTACAAGGTATATACAAAGTAAGTTTATCATCTGGATGAGTGGTATTTAGTTTGTTTATTAAAAGGTTTTCATTCATAAAAGCAGGAAGTTGAAATCAATTTAAGAATACCTTGACAACGTTGCGATATTGTATAGTTCGAACCTTCAAATAACTTACCTATGAAGTACGTCAACTCGCTCGCTCGCGTCCGTGTGTGCGCGCGCGCATGTGTGTATGTGTGTGTGTGAGGGGGGGGAGATTCGTAGTATGACCTACCGCTACTGGATTTCTTAAATTTTAACATACCAATTGATGATTTTACTGGTACATTTTTGTGCCATTTTGCTCAAGAAAAATATATAATAATACAAGAACGTATTGAAACAAAAAGAAATAAAAAAATTAAAAAATTACACACACACACACACATAGCAGCAGTAGTATTGTTATTGTTATTGTTGTTTCTATTGTTTGTTTTTATAACTATTATATATATATATATATATATATATATATATATATATATATATATATATATATATATATATATATATATATATATATATATATATATATATATATAGTTATAAAAACAAACAATAGAAACAACAATAACAATAACAATACTACTGCTGCTACTGCTACTACTACTACTACTATTATTAATACTACTACTACTACTACTACTACTAATAATAATAATAATAATAATAATAATAATAATAATAATAATAATAATAATAGAATCAAAACAGTAAGAACCTTAACAAGTTTAAAGCCATTTTATTATTTGCTTCACTAATTGAAAAACCATACGCCACTTTTTAACCTTCCTCCATTAATCTTAAAATTCCAAGACTCTGATGAGTAGATTTTAAGTACTAATCTTCCAAAGAGTAAACGAAGTAAGTTTAGGGGATATTTTCATGAGATAAAACTATAATTTGTTTTAAATATAGCTTTACCACATGAATATAAAATCTCAAAGTCGTCAAAAATGCAAAGTTCAAATGCTAATGTAAAATCCCATGTTGTGTCTTATATGTTTCTGATTTACCACTTTGGAATGGAAGTTTCTTACTCTCAGATTTTAGTCCATGATGCAGACATATATTCAAGAAATATCGATTTGCTTGGCTAGATTGTTAAAAAAGGACCACATGAAACAATTAAAAACTAAACTTACCATCGGTACAGCTACACACCATAAACAGCAAGAAACAAAGTAGGAGCTTTAGTTGATCGTTCTTCAATAAATCCATATTGGAAATGGACTGATTAGAACAAGGAAGTTTGAAACAAGCGTTAAAGCATGAAGCACGTGACTCACAAATAATTATTTGACCTTCATTGTCCTAGGGAAGTAAATGAGTGTATTTACTGAGAATGTAATTAAACCTGCAAGCATAATATGGCAGATTTAATTTCTTTTCCGAAATTGAATATTATCAAATTACATAATGGATAAGACAGGTCATAGCCAAGCTTAATCAGTGTGAACAATGGATTTAGTGCAAGTAGTTTTGCAAGTGAAACAAACAAACTCTACCGGATATTAGCGAAGGGCCCTCGGGCTAGCCGACCTTTAATTCAGGTTGTAGGTTGGGGTAAATTATTTGGCAGTTTGCGGTAAAATTTGAAATCATGAACAGAATGATTTCGCATATGGCACACTTAGAGGAATATGTGTGGTTATTTGTTGGCTTCCGTTAGTCTCGAGAGACGATGAAAATGCTCCCATGAAAAGTGTCCTAGTTTGTAGCTGTGCAGCGTCTTCTGTGAATATAAAGTCCCATACGGGAGTGGCAATCCTTGCTGCAATTGCTACACTTGAAGTATGACTCGGGTCTTGGTTGGAACTGCATCCTCTTCCTCTGAGATCTTTTCTCATCAGCGAGCTGTCGTAACTTTTCCTCGTTAGCTTTCAGACCTGTGTACAGAGCATGTCGCCAGCTGGACTTGTCGAGGGCAAGCTCTTCCCAGGTGTTGACCTCTATTCCAAGAGCTTTCATATCCTGCTTGCAGACATCCTTGAAGCGAAGATGTGGCCGTCCTATTGATCTTCTGCCTGAGGCAAGCTTAGAGTAGAGAAGGTCTTTAGGGATCCGTCCATCATCCATTCGATGCACATGACCCAGCCATCTGATGCGACGTTGGCGGAGGAGTGTGACCATGCTGGGAATTGTGGCCTTTTGAAGCACCTCGTTGTTTGTCACACGATCGCTCCAGGTGATCCCAAGTATGCGACGAAGACAACGCATGTGAAAGGCGCTTAGTCGTTTCTCCTGAGAGGCGTACAGGGTCCAAGTTTCGCTGCCATACAGAAGAGTGCTAAGCACGCAGGCACGGTACACGGTGATCTTAGTGTTTAATGTCAGCTTGTTGTTGTTCCACACTCTCTTCGACAATCTAGAGAGAGTTGTTGACGCCTTTCCAATCCGCTTGTTGAGCTTGGCATCGAGTGAGAGGTTGTTGGTGATGGTAGAGCCAAGGTAAGTGAACTCACTGACTACTTCTAGTTTGTAGTTGTTAATGGTTATGCTGGGAGGATCTGCGTCCTGAGCCATCACGTTGGATTTCTTTAGGCTGATGGTCAGCCCGAATTCATCACATGCTTTAGCAAAGCGGTCCATCAGGCATTGTAGTTCAGCTTCTGTGTGAGTGACTATAGCATCATCATCTGCAAAGAGCATGTCCCTAATGGTTGCTTTCCTTACTTTGCTCATTGCCTTCAGTCGTGCCAGGTTGAACAGTCTGCCGTCTGAACGCGTGTGCAGGTAGATCCCTTCGGTGGACGTCTCAAAGGCGTACTTAAGCAGGACAGCGAAGAAGATGCCAAAGAGCGTGGGGGCAAGGACACAGCCTTGTTTCACTCCGCTGTGGATATTGAATGGTTCGGACGATGAGCCATCATACTGCACTGTGCCTTTCATGTCTACATGGAAGGACTGGATCATGCTTAACAGCTTTGGAGGGCATCCAGTCTTCGTCAGGATTTTGAAGAGTCCGTCTCTGCTGACTAGATCGAATGCTTTGGTGAGGTCTATAAAAGCCAGGAAGAGGGGTCTGTGTTGTTCCCTGCATTTCTCCTGCAGTTGCCTGATGGAGAAGATCATGTCGATTGTGGACCTCTCTGCGCGGAACCTACACTGAGACTCTGGATACACTCTGTCGGCAAGCGTCTGCAGTCTGTTCAGGATGACTCTAGCGAAGACTTTACCCACGATGCTGAGAAGTGATATGCCCCTGTAGTTGTTGCAGTCACTTCTGTCGCCCTTGTTCTTATACAGGGTTATGATGTTGGCGTCTCTCATGTCCTGAGGCACTGAACCTTCATCCCAGCACTGGCAGAGAAGATCATAAAGGTGTGTGAACAGCACACTGCCGCCACATTTGATGACTTCTGCTGGGATGCCATCCTTTCCTGGGGCTTTACCTGTGGTCAGTTTCTCTAATGCTAGCTCTAGTTCTGTCACAGTAGGTTTCTCATCCAGTTTGGTCAAACAAGGGAGGTTTTCAATGGCGTTGAGGGCATTGTTGGTCACGTTATTCTCTCTGGAATACAGTTCGGAATAGTACTCCACCCAGCGCTCCATCTGTTTGTTCTTGTCATGAATGATATCTCCTGCAGAAGACTTCAGTGGAGCTATCACTTTCTTCGTTAAACCCATTGCTTTCTTTATGCGATTATACATGCCTCTGCTGTTTCCGTTGTCTACTGCTGACTGGATGCTCTGACAGAGTAGAAGCCAGTATTCATTAGCGCATTGCCGTGCTAACCTCTGTACTTTGCTTCTTGTAGACCTATATGCATGTAGTGTCCTCACGCAGGGAGAACGCTTGAATTCCAGGTGGGCACTCTGACGCTCTTCTATTGCTGGCATGAGTGTGGCGGAATTGGCGTCAAACCAGTCATTGTTCTTTGTCTGCTTCTTACCAAAGATTCTTGTGGCTGCACAGTACATAGTATCTCTGATGTTGTCCCATCTCTCTTTGGCACTGCCGAAGGGAGGTTCTGAACTGAACGCCTTGGAGAGGGCGTAAGTGAATTCTTCAGCCTTGTCTGGATATGACGTCTTGCTCACATCGATGTGTGGCTTACCCATTTGCCTAGAGTGGTGGATCTTCTTTGGTTGAAGCTTAAATTTACAGGAGACTAGAGAGTGATCGGTGTCGCAGTCAGCGCTGTGGAATGTACGAGTAAACTGCACACCCTTCATGGCTGAACGTCTTGTGATAATCAAGTCCAGCTGATGCCAGTGTTTGGATCGGGGATGCCTCCAAGACACTCTGTGCTGTGGTTTTGTATGAAAAAATGAATTGGTGATGCTGAGGTTGTGGAACGAGTACATTTCTAGTAGACGTTGCCCGTTTTCATTCATCTTCCCAATGCCAAACTTGCCGAGACACAAAGGCCAGGAGGCGTGATCGGCACCCACTCTAGCGTTGAAGTCGCCCAGTAATATCAAGTTCTCTTCCTTCGGAATATTGTCGATGAGCAAGTCGAGCTCGTTGTAAAACGCATCCTTGGTATCTGTGGTGGCACTGAGTGTGGGAGCGTAAACACTGATGAGATTAACTAGCCCGGTTGTGGTGTGGAGGCGAAGAGATAGCAGTCTTTCGTTTCCTGGTTGGCAGGGTTCTATCTAGACTGCAGAGAGTTTCTGACAGTAAAACCAACACCATACTCCCTAACTATGTCTGAGCTCTTTCCTTGCCAGAAGAACGTGTAGTTCTTTTTTCTGAGGGACCTAGAATCTGGTAGCCGTGTCTCTTGAAGTGAGGCGGAATCGACATGGAGTCTTGCGAGTTCGTCGTTGATGACTTTAGTCTTTCGAACATCACTGATTGCCTGGAGATCATCCGAAAGCCCTGTCAGCATAGTCCGGACGTTCCAGGTACCTAGCTTGAGGATTGTTGATTTCCTTGTTTTTCGTTTGTTTTTTCTTGGTGCTGTAGTTGCAGCCCGCTTGTCAGGTACTCTCGTATCTTAAGCCCTGCGCACCCAGCAAGGCAGGCGAGCTGTGGCGGGACGGCACCTTTTTTGCTGGGGGCTGCCCAGCTTGAGGCGGGCGATAGCTGTCCAATGAGATCTGTTGGTCTCTCCCACCGTCGGAAGCAACCCCTGGCATCTAACTCTACGCCAATCGAGTGGTGACTTATAACCGGTAACTGTTGCTTCTCGTGTTGTGTCAACGCTGTGAAGCGAAGCTGGAGTGTCCTCTCCAGGGCGCAAGACTGGGCAAGGTTATATGGAGAATCAGCTGTTGCCCATGCAACTGACTCCCCCTCTCCACGCAGCTGATGGATCCAAGGGAAAGGACAAGCCGATACGTCATGGCACCAGCGGCGTCGCAGGAGTTGCCGAGATGTCACTAAATGCAGTGCAAGTCGCCTTAGGGACTCCGTCCCCGGATTTTCTGTTGGGGTTTACTCCCTTAGCCTTTCCCATGTAAGGGTATAGTCGCAAGGCAGCGAAGGTTTGAAATCAGAGTTTACCTTCTCCTAGACGGGCTACCACCCAAGGTTAACGGGCCCCATCTGCCCGAAGCATCTGGTTTTGAGGCGCCAGAAATTCGCCTGCCATCCCTTCTCCAGTTAGTTTAAACAGGTTCCGCCGGGCTTAGTAGTTAAGCCACCCGTGAAGGCCTGGAGCTGGATTTGGTTGTCAGAGGCTATCACAGACGCAAGCCATTGGAGGATTTCTAGGGGAAGTGAGTGCTTATCTCCCACAACCGCCCTCGGCGATAACAACCCTTGGAACCCGTGTGGTTATACAGTAGGCCAAACATCATCTTTTGGGCAGTTTAGTGACGTCACGATTAAAATGTTTTAAATGTGTTACTTTTATTTATTAATATCTGCATGTAATAATAATAATAATAATAATAATAATAATAATAATAATAATAATAATAATAATAATAATAATAATAATAATAATAATAAACTTTATATTATTATTATTATTATTATTATTATTATTGTTATTATTATTATTATATTATTATTATTATTATTATTATTATTATTATTATTATTATTATTATTATTATTATTATTATTATTATTATTATTATTATTATTATTATTACGTGAATTGATGGTATATTCTCACTATAAGGCATCAGCTTGCAAATGTGATATTATTATTGGGTGTTATATTGAATCATCTGTTTAAAACTAATGAATGCCCCATAGTTTAACATATGTATCCCAAATTCATAATTTTATAAATGGGAGAGCTCATGCAAAGTACTCCGTTTCACCCTCCACACCCATTATATTTTATGACACTTTAAATGAAATATTAAGATAGAATAGAGAGCTGATGTTACGAACCATATCTCCACTCCACACACATATTATTACATGCATTGTTCAAATGTAATTCCAGGCATAAGGAAGCAGTCATGTAAAACATCACAGCGCAGTTTAAATGAAATTCAAGGCATAAGGGAGCAGTCATGTAAAACATCACAGCGCAGTTTAAATGAAATTCAAAGGCATTTAATACAGATTACTTTTATCAGTCACGTGATAACCTGAAATTAAGTGTGATTTAACATAATTTAATATGTCGCACCTCATTCATTTTAATCTAAATGACACCATGTATACTTATCAATACGACAAATTTAAAGAAAGGTAAAGATACGTGCCACCTTCTAGTCTTTATTCGTTAATTTCATAATTCCTAGATTTGGAAGAGGAGATTCAATGTGTTTATCTTCAATAGGGTTCCATGATCTAATTTTCTGAGAAACTTACATGAAAATAAACCCATCATTTTTTTTCTAAATATTTTTCTGCCACATACTGAGAAAAGCAACAATTTGTTTAAAGTCAAACCTGAAAACAAATTGGAATCTCTGTGATGTTGCTGATATGTTACAGATTTTCTACTTTGACATCGATATTTCTTATCCTCTCATCTGACTCAGATTAAAACCCATATATTGAAGAAATATCAATTTAATTGTTTTGCAAGGTAAGAAGTTCAAATTTACCTTGCCATTGCTGCAGTTACATACCTTAAATACCAAAACAAATGGAGAGCTTTAACTGTATATTCTTGAATAACTAGTATTAATAATGGGCGAACTAGATGAATAAAGTTTGATTCGAAAGTGCTAAAGCAAGAAGCACATAACTCACAAATAATTGATTACTTTCAATGTTGTAGGTAAGTAAACAGATGCATTTAATGGAAATGTAATTGAACCTATACTTGGTAACGACATTTTTAATTATGTTTGGGACATTGAGTATTAGTAGGAAGGTTTTATATATGCTTAGTCGGTGTGGGTAACGGATTTTTGTTTCAATTTGTTTTTTCAAACTGTGAGCAGACATACAATTTTACCTTACTTTTGTATATGCATAAAATGTATTAAGTTCTATTCAACATACATCAATATTTCGCAACGCTCTCAGTACGATCCACTTGGCGAGCAATATTCTTTGAAATAAATCAATTGAAAGCGATATGTTATTTTCAAACACAAAACATGTGCTGGACTAAAATCGATATATTTAATTTATTTATTTCAGGTAAATATTTATATATTCTGGGTGTCCTTTCATTTCTATTAAAATGAAATATCCTCAATATAAAACTGATAATATTAACTTGTTTTCCTTTGTATATTTAAGTCTGTTTATTTTTATACTAAATACAAGTGAAACGAACCGAGCAGCAAGAACAGAACTGTTTTTTACGTTTGTCTAATAGGCGTTATATTTGGAACACAAGATATTTTGTGGGGCGTTATGGCGAGGGTTACAACTATAAATAGGGGCCCCGAGTGGCCGAGTGGTCTAAAGCGCTCTCCGTTACGGATCACTGCCATCTCACCTCTGTCTGCGCTGGGCAGAACAGCGTTGCATCGTTTGTCGATATTCATAGGACGTGATCAAAATGTTGATGCTTGTTCACCAATATCTCAGAGGGATTTTTAAAACGCTGTATCCGATTTATTATTTTGCGCTGGAACATTTGAATTTGTTTAGACAGTCCGTCATTGACATACACTTTTGGGCTCGTGTTACAAGAGGAGCTATTGATAATTACAGAGAAATCGCCGTCATACTCAGTTATAAGACGATGCTAATTGAAGGTGTTGGTGGACGAATGAGTGTCGTTGATGACCCTTTAGAAAATGTGTAATTAGATGGTTCATGACATCATAATGCCTTATCAACATGTTAGTGTCAGTCTGACTTCTGGACAGATCAAAAAGCTACAATCATCATTGAAAAATAATCGGGGGGTAGAAATAACAATGAAAATAGAACAAATCACAGGTTGTCCTAATAATCTATCATTACCAGAATGTCAGCTCATTCACTTTAATAAAGCTAAACTATCAAAGAAAGGTATACGACTTAATCTATCTGTGGGTGCCATTAAAGACACCGCTAAGATGGGTGTTATATTTCCAATTCTTGCAACTATACCAGCATTAATAGCCGCTGCAGCCCCAGCTGTTGTGAAAATGCTGCCCTTTTCGTTGTTGGAACTGCAACTGGAATGGCATTAAAGAAAGCAACAGATCAAGGAATAAAAACCTCCAAAAAGGGGGAAAGGGTGTAAGATTGCTAGGAGCCAATACTACGGGAAAGGTCTAAGACTATATCAGTGACACGGCTATTTAATTTTGATTTACTTCATGCTGCTAAACAGTTAAACATAAAAGCTTCAGAGGTGTTTTTTTTATGCGTGATCAATTACAAAATTAACCCAATAATATTGAAACTCGTATTAATTATGTCGATTAAAACTGTGGTCCAGGTACTAATTGGGTTGTGTAAGCGATTGATCCATGTGGAATATTTTATTTCGATTCATATGGACTAGCGATACCAGAAGAATTTTAAAATATGCTGGCAACATGCACATTATTCCAGTCTGGTAATCAAGGTTAACGACACAAAAATTAACAGATCCGCCAATATGTGGTGAAGTGCTCGCTGTACTTAATGCTGTATCTTTGGCACCAGCACGAAAACCACCTCATAAAGTCGTGCATGAATATAGTGCATTATCCAACATTTAAGCAGAAATTAGTAATTATAATGGTATATATATATATATATATATATATATATATATATATATATATATATATATATATATATATATATATATATATATATATATATATATATATATATATATATATATATATATATACGGAAGATTTAAGGCTCATCAGCGAGGTGACTTATCTAAAAATACAACTATAGACCAACTCAGAAATGAAATCGGTGATATATTAAACATTACGATGTTGTAGATTTTTACGATAAACAAGGACAATTAAAGATAATATACAACTACCAGATGTGCTCATACGAATTCATACCGCGGTTGTTAATAATATCGTTACTTTTACTGATCAAGATAAAATAGAAGATTCCGGTAAATAAGTTAATATTCATATCAAGAAAGCAAGTGATTCTTTCACGGGTAACGTTAGAATGAATCGAAAGAAAATCGCAAATCTTGGAAACTCAGCTGCAGACGCAGATGCTGCAGCGAAGAAATATATCGATGATCAATAATCTAAGTTTGTGTCGACTAACGTTGGTGCAATGAGTGCATTTCGAACATGAATAACAATGGTATAAAAAATCTCAGAACACCATTATCAGATTTTGACAATGTAGCGAAGAAATATGTCGATGATAAGGAAATTCCAGTCATGACTTCGTTAACTACAAAGACGGAATGACCATGCTCAAAACTGATTTTAAAAATCAAGTACAATTGTTTCTCAATTTTCGTAGAAATATGAACAAAACCATTAATTAATTTTTTGCAAGACACCAACCGTCAATGTAAACCTCGCCCGACATAAAAACAAGACTCATCGATGTTGTCAGTGGAATTCCAAATATATTTAATAAAACGAATCTCGTTCAAATTCCTCACAATCAGATTACTAATATAGTATACACAGTAGCATCAGAATGTAAAACATGATCACATCAAAATAACACTATCAAACATATTACTGAGGTCCCTGAATGTGTACAAGATGTCTGTGTTTATCTCTGCAAACTTTATGACTTTTACATTTCTATGGTGTCATCCAACCGATAATTTTTATGGATTTGCATCAATAGTGGTAAAGATAATAAAGAAGTGTTTATACTAGATCTATCTGATTAAATAATAACCGCAGCGTCTTACTAGTGGCGGTGTCTAGAATGCTGTATCTCCTCAATTAAATACTTAATAAAAGTAAATTGAATAAAACCTCAATCAACGTTCAACGTCACATATACAATTAGATATGTGCGTGCGAGACCAAAATAAAAGATATCGTTGACGTTTATACAATGAAAGTGAAAAAATGTCGCAGACTTATGGTCATCATTGATATAATTGTTTTTTGTTATTATCGCTGGAACCGGATTATTATTATCTACAAAACAATGACATCACCTGCAGTTGTAACAATTGCCGTTTAAACTGCAACAACTATCGCAGGTGGTCTCAGCATTATCGCTAAGAAGACTTTTACATGTACACATACTAAATTAAAAGTGTATATAATAAAATTACATACAGAGACAATAGCGTACTCTAAACGATCATCATATCTCTCGTCATTCCTTAATGATTGTAAAATATCTGATGAGGAGTTTACAACCATATTAAAAACTTTTAATGAAGTATTTGACGTAAACGTGGATGATAACAAATTCCCAAATGAAAGTAATAACGTTAATAATAATGCCAAAGCCGACCTTATTTTTGCGGCAGATAGTTATTTATAAAGCACAGTCAAAACTCACAATGATATCAGCAAGTTTGTCCAACCTCGAATTTAAAGTTAATTTTCCAACTGCAATTCCAGGAAGTATCGCTGGCACAATTATGGATTTATTATAGCTTGCTAAATATTAGATGAAAATCATTTGGTGGTTTACAACCAAATAATTCGCTGATATTTACAAATAAGAATAAACCTGATGGAAATCCTGATTGGCAAGTTGTTGGAATTTCCATGGATAGCTATCAACCTAGAACAAATCAACCTTGAGTTTCAACGCAGAATTAAATTTATTACAGGAAAAGAATCAAACATAGCAATTGCTGTTCACGAACCAATATTATCAGAGGCGACTGAGATAAATTTAACCTACTACGTTGTAGATATTTATTAATCCTCAATCGGAACTGTATTATTATGGCCTGAAGTAGCATCAGGTTTTACAAGTCCACCAGAACCAAAATCCATATGGTGGAGTTCGTAATATCTCACTTGGTATTGTCAATATAATATCAGCGATAGCGGTCAATCTAGAAAGAAACTTAATTGTTAGCAGTTATTAAGTGGATCTTGAAAAATCAAAACAGGCCCAGGAAGGATATGTATTATATTCATTCATACCTCATGTTCCCCTTTGGTATTTAGTTACATCAGAACCAATTAACTTCGTTTATCTGTGAGCTCATAATCTAATATTGTCAAGGATACAGTTTGAACTTATTGACCTGAATGGACGCCTTTTGGATTTGCGAAATGATGTTTTAAATACTTATATGCATGTGAGATCGTAGAACGTCTGTTACTTAAAATAGAGAATAAAAATATTATAATAACAAAAACAATTAACATTTCCTTATGGTGATCAGATGCAAACACTTACACACATGCAATAAAGCAAGATAAGTCCCAAACAAAAGCTATCTTTGTAGAGTAAATAATCAGTTGTCGTACTAGTTATACTCCACAGATTTATATAGACAACGAAGACAATTTCTTTCATCATAACATATTAATTATTGTTTGTGAGCAGTGGAGTAGCAATTTGTAACAGAGAAAGATATTTATATAGAGAAGGATAGTAACTTTGTTTCTTACCTGTAATCTGTATACATGTATTTTAAATTAATGTTTTTTTAATCGCTATGTAATATGTGGCATGTTATATAGATATACATGTACTTCTTGTGTAGTCATTATATTTATGAAATTTGTTTGGAAATAAAGTAAATCTAAGCTACAATTTTCCAATAATTGTGATTTTTTTTTTCACTACACTGGTCGTACGTAATTTACCTGCATATTCAGACATTATGTAACTATAGGATAAGTTCTCATACGCATATAGAGTAAGAATGCTTAATTCTGATACTGACGACTGTGTTCGATTCCGGCAGCGGCTGAATCGACGGTAGGCTCTGGGTTGCCAATTTTTCCTAAAGGAATGGGAGCTTTGTGCTCCAAAATAAATCAAGAGCCCCTTCTCACGTTAAACAACGTGGTTAGAGCGTTTCACTTATCCCGGGGTTTCATTCGGTGGGGGATTATTGACTGCCTAAACAGTGCTCTGAATCTCTAAAGTTTTGCTTCGTTTAGTGATTAACCGGGGGATGTGTCTATGTTGAAAGCTCCACATAATAACAGTAGTGTGTGAAAGAATTCAACCCATTTTAAGTGTACCCTACAGGGACATTCGCAAAGAATGTAAACAAAATGGAAAAGGTCTATTGTGGGCCCTCATAATAGTTACAAGAGACACATCATTGAGAGTGACCTCATGAAGACACAAATGCTGTTTATTTTTGTTATTTTAAAAAAAAATATGATAGAATTGTTAACAACAACAACAACAACAATAATAATAATAATAATAATAATAATAATAATAATAATAATAATAATAATAATAATAATAATGATAATGATAATAATAATAATAATAATAATAATAATAATAATAATAATAATAATAATAATAATAATAATAATAATAATAATAATAATAATTGTGAAAACTTGGCGGCGTGCAAAACACACCAACCTCTTTCACTACGGTTCATTGCTAGGGAATGACATCCGCGGTGTAATTTACCCAGTGTGGATAGATAGAAAGAAGAATGCAGATCACTGAACAAATATATTGAAGAAGCAACACAACGAGCCCCCTTTCAATGAACAAATATAAAATTTAATCAGCTTATCAACAGAATTTAAAATGAAAAGAAATCATTGACTTGGTTACAAAAGAAGGAAAATGGTACTAACGTGTACTCAAATAAAAGACAATACAAATTTCTTTAAATGTAAAATTACTTTCAACGTTAATATACTATCTTCATTGCCAATGAGATGTGTCCTTTGAGTGCAACGATGAGAGACTTCATCACCTATTTTATGCGGCCATCAAGACTTCCGTTCGTCCCTGCTCAGTCGATCTTTGTCTAGCTGTTTCGTCTTGGACTCTTGTCCGTCGAACTCTGACTTAACAATCGTCTCTGGACTCAGATTTCTGCGTAGAATTTGTTCTGGTCCTTTGTTGTTCAGGGATTTCTTATGTGAATCCAAGAAAGCTGTTCCCTTTTGTCGTTTTCTTTATTCGTTTCCACGAACCTCACGTATAGTCCGTCTCCTATTTGAGACAACTATCTGGCCCCTTACTCAATAACAAAATGTACTTGTTACGAATTCCAATGTAGAGTTTGTCTACTTCCCTGAGACAAAACGCCCGCTTTACTGCCAAATCATGAGATAACGTCTTATACGTTACCGAAGTCTCGTTTAACTTTCCTCGCAAAAGATTTAAGACTAAAGAATTTTCCTAAAGTAAAACCTTTAATTTCTTACAGAGTTAAGCCCATAAATCCATATTAACCACTCTGAATAAACTGTTTCCTAAATCTGTTCCTAAGAATATTTTGATTGACAAGAAAACTAAACAACTAATCATTCCATAATTAACATTACTTTGAACAATCATCTATAGCCAGCTTCCGCCCTTTACCCTGTCGATTTTGGAAAAGGGTCTTATGTCATTCTCTTCTACCATAGCACCTAACCCGGTCATGTTACATCGGCTAGAACGAATTCCCTTTTGACGTTCAGAGATGAAGTGAAAATAATCATCTATCTCCAGCCCTTTCTACTTTAATTAAGTTGACTTTGATACAATTCCTTTATCCAAAGCTTCTAAGAGTTTTCAAAATTCGACACATCACAATAATAATAATAATAATAATAATAATAATAATAATAATAATAATAATAATAATAATAATAATAATAATAATATAAACTAAAGACAAAGTGAGTCACTATCAAACTTCATTCTTTCAGGTCAACGTTTAATGTTTAAGGTCATAGTAAACTGTCATGGTCAAGGTTTCAATGTTGAAGATCAAAACCAACGTTCAAGGTCAAAAGTCAACATATAAAGTTCAAGGTTAAAGACCAAGGTCAACTGTCAAAGGTCAAGATCAAAACAAGATAAATGGCAAGGTGAATGTTCAAGGTCAACGTCAAGGTCAAATTTCAAAATCAACTTTTAAATAATTTTAATTCAGAAATAATTTTATTATCATTATTCTTAATATAAATAAATATTTATTATATACTGAATTAAAAATATTAATCTTATATTTGTGCTTGAAACTTACAAATTGACCGAATAAGGATATTTGATAATTTTGATCCTCACAAAATTATGTGTGATTTTGAATCATTATAATAACGAAAATATGAAATTTAATATGCATTAAATCTGATTATAGATTCACGAAATTTATTTATCAGTCCATGTTACAGTAAATTATCACAGATAATCAGGTGAATCTATTTACCCCTCTTGCACGTTGAATCGAAATTGTTAGATTCAGATTGTCTCACGAATATAAACCAAAATGATTGTGAATAATTGTGTAATGCAGTCAAGAAAGGTTATGCCCTTTTACTCTGTCAAGGGTGAAAAAACTGATGTTGAAAGCAATAAAAGTGAAGGTAGACCAGTGTTAAGGGTTAAACATAAGCCTTGGCAAAGTTGACAAAGTCGAACTATGCAGTAAAAATATATATTTAATCAGATGATGATGATGATGATGATGATGATGATGATGATAATAATAATAATAATAATAATAATAATAATAATAATAATAATAATAATAATAATAATAATAATAATAATAATAATAATAATTACTCAGAAACAGATTTGTTTAGTATTATATTTTTACTTTTTCTATCGTATAGGTCTTCATATAACTTTTGGTTGAGAGACTGATTTTAATAATTATTTAATTAGATCAGCAAAGGAGGTGAACGACCATTATTGAGTGACCGAGGAGTAAACGGAATGCGCCATTAAAAACGTAAAAGACAAAGCAACAAAATGAGCTAAACCAATTAGAGAAACTCTCTGTCATTTATAGGCTACAGTTTAACGTCATTGAACTTGAGATTTCATTGAGTAGGAAGCTTTCGTTTCATAAATAAGGTCTCCATCAAAATGGTCTGTTCACCATTTCCTCTGCTCCCTAAAGAACAACTAACATTATAGTAAGAACACGCTCTGCACAGTAATACCACTGCCAATACAGCGAACATATTATGGAATAACATCAATCATAAAGGACCAGGAGAAACATATACGTAATTCGTTTTTAAAAATTAAATCTAGGTACTCTCGTTTGTGCATATATTCTAGATCAATGATGAATTCCGCACATTATTCATTAGTGACGGATGAAAACAACAAGACAAAATATTAATAATTCTTTTTTTTTCTATATTAATTTGATATGGTACACATTTTCACCACAATCCTATCGAATTTCTGTTTCCTCCCTTCCATCTCATACATAACGGACAAACTACATCAAAATGTAAAGTGAGAGAGAAAAGGAATTTCGGCTCGATCAAAACATTGAAATAGAAATTACACCAAGTATCCTACAATAATATGGTTCATCATAACGATACGTATGCACTTCCCTTGGCATTTATCGACATGGTTTATCAATGATACAAACATGTAATCCATGTTTACATTACACAGTAAATTCATCGGTTATGTGGGACACATACTGTGATTTATTTATTGTTTTATATTTGTTGTTGTTCTTAAATGTACTATATTGTTCAAATCTCGATTATTATTAATTAAATATAAAAATATCAAAAGGCTTCCTCTCTCTCTCTCTCTCTCTCTCTCTCTCTCTCTCTCTCTCTCTCTCTCTCTCTCTCTCTCTCTCTCTCTCTCTCTCTCTCTCTCTCTCTCTCTCTCTCTCTCGACCACAGTAGTAAGATATGGGCTAAAATCTATGACAAGACATTCGTAGAGGATTTTCGTTTATGTCATCCCACGGTATGTTTGGATTTAGGAATGATGATAAAGAATGTGTCAAACCAACCAAAGGATGTGTGTGAGAGAGAGAGAGAGAGAGAGAGAGAGAGAGAGAGAGAGAGAGAGAGAGAGAGAGAGAGAGAGAGAGAGAGAGCATGTTTTATGGTAGGTGGTACTGTTAATAAAGGAAAATAATTAAGATAAACTGAAAATATATCAACATATGTTAATTATCTTTTCTTGGTACGTCGTTTCTCCTAGTTTCTATTCCACATTAAATTCCATGAGCCTGTAGGTGAATGGTTTAGTTTTCATGTCGATGATATATATATATATATATATATATATATATATATATATATATATATATATATATATATATTACAATTATGATATTAAATCCCCTTTATGGAAAGAGATGGTTTGGTCCGATTTTGTGATTTAATAGTACAATATTGGGTTTAACCAATAGAATACCTTTAAATCAGACATAAAAAATGCAAAAAGGCCATATATTATCTTTAGTTGCTTAATAAATGTTTAAAATTTAGGAGAGGTGTACTATACATATAGAAGCGTCATCAGGTATTTAGTTGTATTTCCCTTGTCACCTTCGTCAGACACTTTCATACAATAAAGACATCTAGACCACATTTTGACGCCCAGAACACTTAATATTTTTCCAAAGACGTTGTGACATTGGTGCAAGGAGAATAATATTTATTTCTCTTAATTCTTTGCTGAAACTATAAATTAAGATCTTCTAGTGTCTTAATATAATGGTTTTAAAAACCTGCAGAAAAATTAGACTAGAGAAGAAGTCAAAGTGTCAATATTTTCCTGTAGCGGTTTTCTAAAATGCCAAATTTACTAGAAATATTGTAGAACAATCGGCGAAATTAAATGAATGTAAATGGTGTCTGTCTCCCTTGATATTATCTAACAGCAGGCACATTATTTTTCAGCGAATGAGCACGTACCCGTCTTGAGAATATTTAAAATAATCGTAACATCATTATCTGCATTTCAGAGCAGATACTACCAGGCACAGCGGAATTTCGACATTGGGCATGTGTAGGAAATGAAGGAAATTACGTATGGATGCAAACTGTGCCCACTGTGCATGTAATCGTTTTCACAGCCGTCAGAGTCGAAGCCAAACCGAACGAATTGGCGTGCCCTAAGACTGTTAACTCCTCCATAATATTTGACCCGGATAATTGCTGCCAGCCCAAACAAACTCATGACAGTATTATTCCCTACCCAATATCTACTCTGAGATCAGTTTGCTCAGGTCAAACGCAGTGCCAGTCATCGCTGGCGGAAAGTATGTTCCTCAATGACACCAGCTGTAATACCACTGTGTATTGAACAAAGACGTCATATATGTCTTTTGAATGTATTGAAGGTAAATTGGTTGTAAGAAATTGTTAATTCAGTATTATAGATATATTAATTGAGTTCAGATGCATTATTAGACTTTTATATTTCCCCGAGACCTTCTGATACATTACAAAATTATGAAAAAATTTTATTAAAAATTGTTCAGGAGAAGTTAATTTTTCCATTAATGGGGACAGGACTGATTCAAAACTTGTAACATTCAATAGAACTGATTTGCTTTCATCAAACTTTGAGCAGTAAATTGATCGTGTGTATTTGGATCTATATCTATGGACAAAAAACAGTTGGTATATGTGAGCAATATGGTTTATATCATTTCCTTATTAACCATTGGAGATGAGGAATTGCTGCCTTGTCTGATTATGTGTATTTTTCAAGCGAGAAATCATATATATTGTGTGTATGAGTCATGAACACTAAGACAGATCTATGTGTATACCATCTAATAATTTTACCATACACTCTTATTTCCAGCTTGTATTATAGGCATGTCTATCAGTCATAATAAACGTTATCATTGACATTTTCTCTTTACTTGTGTGTGTGTGTGTGTGCGCGTGTGTGTGAAAGTGAAAAAAGAATCTGACCATTTGGTCGGTTAATATATAGAAAAAAAGTAATGTAAATGAAGATCAGAAAAATATCCATGCTTCATTCCTTTCTTATCCCTTTTTAAAGCATGGATATCTTTTCTGATCACCTATTACATTTAACAGTTTAAATTTGTGTAAATTTATATATATATATATATATATATATATATATATATATATATATATATATATATATATATATATATATATATATATATATATATATATATATATATATATATATACCAGACAGAACAGACTGCTATCCCTGCTGTAGTAAAATCTTGATAAAGGTGGGCAAAAATGATAGTTTAATACAAACAATACTATCATACAGGTTAGAAAAATTGACTTTGTACTCTACCGAGTTTCGAAACCAGGTCCGTGAGTAAATGGCACCCATCGCATTGCCTGCACTCACCAGCCCATATACCGTCACGACTAAGCACGTATCACCAAAAAAAGAAGGAACTGAATCGGTGTTATATAAGAACGTGCGTAGCAGACACTCGCATGACGACCTAGTAAATAATTCTCATATATATATATATATATATATATATATATATATATATATATATATATATATATATATATATATATATATATATATATATATATATATATATATATACATACACAGTCATTCCAGATTCCTATTAAAGAAATCAAGGTATATAAGATTTTTGTATTACAAATAATTATAAATATATACCAGACAGAAAAGACTGTGCTATCCCTGGATTATATATATATATATATATATATATATATATATATATATATATATATATATATATATATATATATATATATATATATATATATATATATATATATATGTATATGTATATATAAATGTATCTCTATATATATATATATATATATATATATATATATATATATACATATATATACATATATATATATATATATATATATGTATATATATATATATGTATATATATATATATATATATATATATATATATATATATATATATATATATATATATATATATATGTATGTATATATATATATATGTATATATATATATATATATATATATATATATATATATATATATATAAATATATATATATATATATATATATATATATATATATATATTTATAAGTATGTATGTATGTATATAAATATATATATATATATATATATATATATATATATATGTATATATATATATATATGTATATATATATATATATATGTATATATATATATATATATATAAATAAATATACATATATATATATATATATATATATATATATATATATATATATATATATGTATATATATATATTTATATATATATATATATATATATATATATATATATATATATATATATATATATATATATATATATATGTATATATTTATATAAATATATATATATATATATATATATATATATATATATGTATATAAGGTAATTGATGTCGCTACGGTTCATAGATTTCTAGGTAAATACAAATATAAGTTGATATAGGCTGGTTGAGACATAATGCATCAATAGGTTTAATTCATGCAGAAACAGCCAGGTCGAATTTTACAGACAGAACGTTGTTATTTTTTATTTGTTTGTTTTGTCAATGCTTTGTGTATGCCTTTGAAAAAGACTCATTAAGTCGAAAACGCTCAGGTTAGTTAGATATTAGTTTTGAGCTGTTCGTCGTCAGGTTATTGCTGTATCCAATGCGCTTGAAAGGGCTGTTTGTCGACATACGAGTTACATTTCATATATATATATATATATATATATATATATATATATATATATATATATATATATATATATATATATATATATATATATATATATATATATATATATAATTTCATTAGGGTCACGGAGGTTTAAGATTAAAACATGATGTTATTTTTTATTACATCTTTTAAAAAGTGTACTCTTTGCATGTGTTTCTTCGATGATGCCAAATGTACTCTGTTCTCAGACATGACCACACTGCATTAAAAAACGTTCTCAGAAGTATGGATATTTTACAAATTATTTTAAATGGGAATCGCTGTCAAATAATAACTGTATACTGCGAATTGATGTTCCACATATTCGCTGTTTGAAATGCTTTGTTGTCGTTGGGTTTAACGCCAATTTTTGGTGGAGGAAGAAACCGGGAAATCACCAGAAAGAACTACCGACCCACGAGAAGCTACTGGCAAGCTTTCTCACATATGCACATTCGCCGAATCATAGACTCGAACCCACGCAGACAGAGGTGAGATGGCAGTGATCCGTAACAGACAGCACTTTAGACCACTCGACCACTCGGGGCCCCTAAATGTTTGAAATGCAGAAAAGCCACTCCTTCTGCACCACAAATCTAGTCTAAAAAGAGGTTTTTTTGACTATACAAATGTAGTCACGAAAGCTTCGAAATTTTAGTAACATCCTCGCACAGCGTAGACCGCTCATTACTGCCAATGTAATTGACCAAGCTTTAAATATAATATTGACTGACAGGAAATTTGGCACTTAATCAAATTGTGACGATTATCCTCACCCAGGAGGTTAAGTAATGCACTCTACATTAAGTGTATTTTATGTATACTTAAATTCTGATGTTCATTTGGTAATGTTAAATGAAATGACATAAAACTAATATATGTACGACCTTTTCTCTTTACATGCACAAGTGGTGGTATAAAAATAAATTATGGAATTCAAGTGATTATTTTCTCTGAAATAGTAATATAATTCCAGGTTTGAATTCACTAACGGTAATTCTACTGTTGTGTGGTTTGAACAGTATATTTGTAAATGGTATTGCAACAGTATACATGCATAATTTGTATCAATACTCATTTACCGTTACATGGACATTCATATATAAGTGCAACAATACTGTAGTCAAAATGGTAGCGTGTTGACAATAAAGATCATTGCTGTAAATAGTGTCATTACGACTGAAATACCATGACACTGATATTTCAATACTTTTTCCACAGTAGTTGAATATCTTTTCGAACGGCGTGTGGATATAGTTGTCTAAACACCAGTGCTAAAATATGTAGAAACTGTAATCTGCATTGTTTCATCAGAATTTAATTTCTGCAGGATGAGCAAACCTTAAGTGTTTCAGCCATATTGGAGACAGCTGCAACAATGCACCACCCCATTTGCTAGCGAATAACTTGTAAATTTTGTACTGTAAATGGATTTACATTTCAAATTTAATATATGGCAACTACATGACACGCGCGAAAGTTTGAACCACATGCAAATTAGCATGCGAACATAGAACAAAATATATACAATTATGTTTTATTGAATCAATCGGACTACTTTGGGCTTTAATAAGATGCCGTTATGTGACAGCAAAACACAAAACAATCGATTGCAGAAATCAGAGTCGCTTAGAAACAAGATAAGTTGCTGTTAGTAAAGATTATCGGCTACGCTATATCGGTTTCGTAGAGCACTGCTAAAGCATAATTATGAGCAGGGCATTACTTCAATTCGTCGCGACATGTTTTATTCGAAAGAAACCTTTGCCCCTGTTTCTCTTTCTAATGTGTTTCTGTTTTACTGAGGAGTAGCCCTTTATATTGAGAACCACGTCATTTTTATGGTTGATCTATCATATATAATCAAAGATATCCACATCCTCTGAACGATTATATTTTACTTTCCTTTTATGTTTTAGCTTGACCAATAAAACCAAAAAAAAGATAAACGTCGTACAAAACATGTTTTCAAGCCAATGTAAAGCGTCTATTTACTTGCTAGCCTTCTCAGAAATACCTTTATTACACTTTTTTTGAAGTATGAATAAACATGATTATTCATTTGTAAGCTTTCATATTTGTGACTATACATTTACGCTGTGATAGACTACGCACTAAAACGCGTTTTTTTTTTGTATTCCACCCGGTAAAATAAGGTTCCTTGTGTTGCCAATAATAGCTTATTTGAGAAGAAAAAAGAAAAAAAAAGTGAAACCCAGAAAAAAGTTTTCTTTGGTTTTTATTAACTAATTATGATCCTCTGCCTCGATATTACATATAGGGATGTTCTTTATTGTTTTATGTATTTTATGCCCTGTCACAATAACCAATTAATTAAGTCTCGATCACTATGGCATTCGCTTTTTCTTTCTGCATGGCTGAAGGAGACAACGGAAAGCTTCGAACTTTGCAGTCGGTAATTGCATTCTGATTGTCAAACATTCCTGATAAATGAATAAATAAGGATACAAAATCTTACCTTGTGCTGTATATATATTTTGCGCTGGGCCTAATTTGTCGTTTCACATCTTTTCACTTATGGGCAGCTGCTATTCTACTTATAAACGATAATCATGGGATCATCATAAATTCATGCAGGAAAAATATAAAGTAGTTTTCATAATCATCTCTAAAGATGTTCACACATTTAGGAAATTAGTTATGACACAACAATCTCTCTCTCCATGCGCGGTAGAAATGTAACTTAATTAAAAAATATCTACAAACCTTGACCAAGTACTAAGAGTTTTTATTTAATTCATGCGGGGAAATTTTGTACTGAATTAATTGTTATTTATGTGGTATAAGTTTTCATGAATTCTACAGTTAGCACAAACGCTCGGATATAAAGGCCAGCTAACAATTTTCTATTGATGCAGATAACAATAAGCAGTCACAATCAGAGACTGTTGCGCCGATTCATACACTGAAAAAAAAAACAGTATCTCTTTTTTTAACGGCTGAGAAACTAATAACCACAAAGATTCATTGTTTTACATTATTATTAACATTTTTTAAAGTGGACATTTGTTATAGGAAAGGGAATAGAAAGTTAATGTGGACGAAACCAGTATTAACAAAAAGTGTTATAAATGTGAAGGCTCTGGGCGAGACTGTGATCTATGGGCTCCATATCTACCGAACACTTAGAATAAAATCAAGCAATCACTGGGCTCTGAAACTGATTCTCCATCATTAACAATAACTCAGACTATATTCTGTTGGTGGCATGTGGTATTCTGCTTGTGACGTTTGGTTTAAAGAAATAAGCTATGAAAGCAAGATGTGTGTAGTATGGAATCTATTTCCATACTTCTACAGCAACAAACATGCGAGTTACTAATGTTCTTTAACATATTTTGAATCAATCACGGCTACAATTCTAAACAAAAGAAAATCGCCTGCAAATCTATTATGTCTCATTCTGGTGTTGTGATTAAGGGAATATATGTTGGGGTTTACACCGAGACGAGGAAATTCAAGTCAAAGGGTTACAAATGGGAAACAAATTATATAACATCGCGACTGAGATTTCTCTGTTTTGGTCTGTGTGCATAGAACAGTGTTTTCTCTCATAGTTCGTTCCACACAGCGAATTTTATCCTAACTGTAAATCAGTATATTTTCAGGCCAGAAGCATTAAATGAGTGGGAGCAGCAGATAGACTGAACCCTACAAGGTTGTAGAGACCTTTTTCTTAAAAGAAACTAAAGGTTCCTACGAAGGTTGAGAAACGAAACGAAGTATTTGGCTTAACACTAAAATTTATCTAATTGACCAGATTTTTTTTTCTCTCGGCCTTTTCATTTCACGTGTTGGTCACTACGCGTATGTCGTTCAGCCTCTCTGCTGCTATGGTTTTATTCAAAAATTGTATCAAGTCCGTTACGATATCTTGATATCAGATTATGTAAATTTATTGTTAGAAAACCAAAGCGGGCAGCTTGTACTTTTGAAAATAAATTTTTAAATTTGCTCATATTCATGTCCCCAGGACACCAAGTATAATAAATATTTTGAAACGTATGATTATCAACTCTGTTGAACACAACTAAAATGTTACAGTTATCCCTGATCACTTTTTGAATTTGTGTATAACGCTGTGTAACATAAATTACATCCGAATTTTTGTGATGACTTCATGAAAATATCCGAGCTGGATTGGAATGTTTGTCCAGCATTACATCATCGTATACCACGAGGTTATTAATACTTCCACCCAGATCATCTACAGATGGAGCTTCATCAATATCAGTAATACAGTCGATGACTTCACTGTCTTCTGTTAACACTTTTGCATTTTCATTAAAATCTTTAAGCAATTCGAAACATCGTTGATCATCTGCAGATGACGTTACTAAATACAATTTATCTCACTTCAGCCATCTCATAATCAGATTAAGCAGTAATTGCGTCTTCCCACTTCCTGACCGACCTATTAAAATCATTCTGATAAAATTTGGTAATGCTGGATGATGCTTTACTGGTTATTGTCTTCATGTCGCAGAAAGTTAATTATATCTATATTACAAATGATATCAGTTTATATTGTGTTCGATATAGAGCAACAAGCCCCGCCATTGGTGGGACCGACGACAACAAAAAATAAGAGACACGCACTTACAGGCAAGTGTGTAAAATATGGTACAAGCAAATACAATTTATTTTCGCGTCTCAAATAGCACGTGGTGGTGATATTGCTGCTTCATTAAGGAAATTACCAGGAGCTCTATGGCCTAAATACCCCGGCGAGAAACAGCTTCCGGGATATAATTATTGTGGTCCTAGAACTCGTCTCGATATCAGACTCGATAATCATGATTAAACAAAACCTGGAGAGATTCCAGTAAATAAGATTGATCAAATGTGTCACATTCATGATGTCGCGTATAAAAGTCCAGATTTGCAACAGCGTTATCTCGCAGATGTAAAGTTGATTCATGCTTTTAATTTTATACCTAATCAATCTCTCAGAGAAAAACTCGCCAGTGTTCTAGTAAAATCAGCTGTGAAAGGTAAAATAATATCAGGGGCTGGTATCAAATGATTATTATAGTGGAATCTGTTTATTATTCACCGAGAGGGTATTGGAGAGGCACGGCAGCGATTAGCAAACTTGCCGCTTCAGCAAAAGTTTCACGTGATGTTCCTTCAGCGTTGTTAGCACGACAGGCAATATGGCAAATCTTTCTAAATCCACCTAAAAGAATGAAACACGCACATTTCTATGTCAGTGTTCCTGATGAAGTTCATCAAACGGATATCTTGTTTTTACCACACAATACAATTAAATGGGCAGACGTCAACATACATACTGATACTCTTTAACTGTCATCATTGACGTGGCAGGTAGATATAAAGAAGCGGAGCCGCTTTCAACAAAAACAGCATCTGAAGTTGCATATGCGTTCGAACGAATTTATCATCGAGGATCCGGACCACATGGTAGTCTACGATGGCCAAAACTATTACAGGAGCAGTATCATCGTTTAACAAGTTGAACTTTAAAATCAGACGAGGACACACGGAAATTCATCGTGATCAGGCAATCGTTGAACGATGTAATCGAACACTTGCTGAGCTGTTTTTCGGTTATCAATATGAGAAGGAAATATCCACAGACACAAGATCTCGTGAATGGGTTGCAATGTTACTAAGTGTGATAGCTACGATGAATAAGGAAATTACTCGTGAAAACTTGTATGAAACCGTTTAATGTGATCACAAAAGATATATAGATAAAACGTGAATCTTCTTCTTAATGTTGTTGTTGGCATCCGTCCGTCTTCGAGAGACGATGGTGTAGCTCCCTGTTTTGGTGCCTAATCCGACCCTTGCGTGACAATCTTTGTTGCACTTGCTGCAGGTGAAGGTTGATTCTTGTTGAGACTGTTATTGTTTCGCCTTCCTCCTGGCTCACTTTGTAGCGAGGTTTGGTTTTTATCCCGTCCTCGGCATTCTAAATGCCTTGTCTCACAGCAAGTCGCCACTCATAGCGATATAACTTGGTAATCCTACAGCATGATATTTATATGAACCTGGCGAAGTTGAATGAGGCAGAAAAAAAAAAAACGTGAATCTTCTTCTCAACCAGTACTTGGTAATATTACAGTTAGTTATTTATATGAACCTGGCGAACTTTAATGAGGCAGAAATCCTATTTGGAGCGTGACCACACTCAAAAATTTCAGCGAGGTAGATTCATCTGCTCTTCGGCGTGGATTTGTACGCGAGCAATTACAAATAATTCCTGCGGATACGCAATTACCACCAAGCACACTTATATAAACTTGCAGACCCCCGACGTCCATTACACTCTAGAGAGGTCAGCATCATATTTCCGGTGTGTGAACATGACTACTATTAATTCTATCAACGGTAAATTGTCTTGGATTAAAACACTACCACAACATAATTGTGTTACAACTTGCGCTGTGATTATTTTGTCGTTTTAACATCATAATAAATTCAGCATCTATATCAAATTCGCGATTATATTTTTGTCACTGTTTATAGCTGGCTAAGTTTTTGCTGATATCGACTTTGTTAGTGATTTCTTTGGTTATTACGCAATCCTTGATGATCCGTTTCAGTTGAGATATTCTTCTAACTCGAATTTGACCACTCGAAACGATCATCGACTATCTAAATGCTAGTATCAGTGATAGTTAATCCTGCGACGAATAAATAGAAAATCCTGAGGTCCATGGCGATTTATCCATGTTTATCGCGCTCTCAACAACATCAACAGCTACCAAAACAACATCATTTAACACAAAATTTGTATTCGGACAATATCTTCAGCAGGAATCTCAACATCAACATTTTGCTGTCTAGTATCTGCTGGACGATAACACAGCGGCTGAAAAGTTTTCCTTATGTAACGCAAATAATTACTCCTGCAGTTCATTACGAACTATTTGTCTACTCGCAACTTTCAAATCAGCAGGTTTCTATAAGGTTCAAAAATCATTCAATGGTGTTTCTGGAATTACTTCACGCATTACATCACACAGTATTTTATCTGGCTGTAATCTTAACAATTTTTTAAACTCTTTCAGCGATTTATCAATAGCTCTATGATCATCAGATATTTCTTCGTAATAATCTGCAAATGCTTTGAACCACTCATGTAGAGTCTGCCCAACAAAGGGTGGCGGTTGACCATGATCACCATCCATAATCACAGCAGTATTTTATAGTAACAGCCAATCAAGAAAAATTTGTTATACCTCTAGCGACACCGTATCGCAACCCAGATATTAGTTTTAGGAATATATTTTTCACCCATTCGTGATGGAGTTCATGCATCTCCGCATGCATCTCCGCATCATTGAGTTTTAATTTTTTTTTGCAAAATAAATAGTTTCTACTTTTGAAAGAAGTGAGTTACCCTGAAAAAGGTCTTTGGGTGTGTCTTGCTTTAAGACAACACACAAACTCATGAACGCGATGGAATCAGCTTTAACTGCCTTAAGCCTTTTCCACGACCAAGACATACTTGTGGACTTGCTGCTGTCGCTATTTTGGAATAAATTACTAGAGGCGTTATATCCGGTGTAGTAACAGGATTGTACTGTTTGTCTATGAAAGGTATTTTTCTTGGGTTGTAATAAAGAAGTCTGATACATTTGTTTCAGACGTCTAAAACTGCCATAATATCCAATTCTACAGTTACCGTTTGAGGTTCATTGTTCTCCTTCTCTCCTAGACTTTGTTTCTTCTCTGCTTCTTTTTGACGTCGTTTACTTTTAGCCTCTACTATTTCTTGCTGTTACTGTTCAAGGAAAAATACCAGTTCTGCATCTTTCTGCTGTTGTAACAAATTTTCCAATTCTTCTTTCTGTCTCTGTTTAAAATTCTCGAAGTGTGGTAACGAAGGAAAAAACAGGTGAAGTCGCTAGTGCCGGAACAAACTCTTGCGAAGAGAGAAACTCTACTAAATTCCAGTAAAAATAAACCTCTTCTAGAAGTAGCTCTGTGTTAACTTTGGTAGCCGCTGCCATTCCATCGCTTCTCGTCTGCACAGCCGGTGCATCCCAATATATTGTTTTCTTAGTTTCAGTCATATTTCACAATACAATTTCTCAAGCACACAGACGCTATCGCACCTATATAGGAAATGTGACGTCACAGGTAAATCTATTTAAACTGGAAGAGAGACTCCGCGAAGTGACAGAAGTTTTTAAAGCGTCTTGTCATTGATGAACGATTTTAGTCACTTTCAATCCGGTCTTTCATTATTAATAAAACCGGTTAATTCCATTTCCTTCACTTGTTCTTGTCCCAAGATGTGGAATTGTCTACCTTCCTATAGTCTATACTCTTCAACCTGGAATATCCAATGTATTTCAGATTATTATGGGCAATTACCCACATCACTGATGCAGCCCTTTGTAAACTAAGGATTTATGTGGAGATTCGCGGATGTCTAAAGAGAGTCATCAACTACGGTCCAGAGTTTGTGACAGAGAAGATCACTCAGACGCCCTCTATGTTAACGAACTAGTGTTGGCATAAAACCCAAAGGACCTTTTCAGAGCCACTTCGTATGCCTCGAAAAGATTTTTATTCTCATTTTGTCCATAAATATATGTGTGTGTATGTATATATCTAGATCTATATCTATATAAATATTTATATATCTATATATTTATGTATATATATATATATCTATATATATCTCTATATATATATATATATATATATATATATATATATATATATATATATATATATATATATATATATATATGTGTGTGTGTGTGTGTGTGTGTGTGTGTGTGTGCGGTGTGCGTACAGTTTTGTGGACATGTACTGTTAAATTAATACCATCCAGTGTTATGTATGAGAATGCGTTAATCACCAGTGCGCTCGTAAATTTAAATCAATACCTTATCCGGTATGGTTACGGGTAACTTTATACAGTGTTTTAATCACAAGCATCCAGGTAGGAGCGCCAGTAGAACAAGAACACAAAGTCAAATTTTTTTTTTACTGGTACCATCTCGTGTGAGACAAATAGTGTACAAGAAAACGTATATAGAATACTTGGATAATTAGCAAAGTACGATCTGCATAATAAATGAGCATAACCTCTCTAACAAAGATACGGACCCTCGGTGGTGAAATGCAATGAGGACAGACGGCACAACATAACGATATCTAACTGTGTCAGGTCAAGCTAACTCCTAAAGAAAATCAATAAAAGCACATCAGTAGAATACTTGTGATAGCTACTTAAAACTGGAAATGAGTGTTTGTGTGAATTGGATTTTTAAAGCAGATCTAACAAGTGTCAGCAATTTCGCTTCGATGTCTGCAGTGTGGCAATTTAGATTGATGTCTAGCACTGGGACAGCGTGATGCAGACACGTAGCATGATATCCTGCCCAGTCATATTAACCTGACACCAAGTCGAACAGTACTAACAATTATAATCTCTTACTGTAAAACGATGAGAATATTATAGTAAAGACCCTTATTCCAGCTTGTTTTGATTGGAAACTATTTAAGTCATAAGGTATGTCACTAACAACTGGTGCAGTCTGAGATATTATAATAAAGGAAGCATCGAATCAGTTGCCAGTTTGCATAGAAATATAAGTTAGTTTTTTTGTAGTCTGGATCCATGACTTTCCAGGCTTATTGTTCTATACATAAGAGTTACTATTATGCAGGCCTTATTTTTAACATTTTTGGATCACCTTTCTCTATTAATGTATAGTCTTAAACTAAGTTTGTAAATTTTAAAACATGCTGTCAAAAGAATTTGTTGTATGTAATTGTATGTTTTTGTTTGTGTTTACTATTGTATCCATAAAATCTCTAAAATTTTCTCATAAAATTAAAATTTAAAACCACACGAGATATTTACCCGTTTCTAAATCATTATTGTCATCGGAATGGCTTAATTAAAAGTAAAACAAAAGCGAAAAAGTAGATATAGTTACGTATATCCTTCTTTCTTTTTTATTTATGCTACATTAAAACTAACATTGGAAACAGATCGATGAAATAAATAAAATATACAAAGCAAGTGGAATTCTGAAATTTCCCTTGAACAAGGAGGAGGTAATTATGAGAAGTCCTTTCCAGAGTAATGTACTACAGGTGTGTAAACTAGGTCTCAGTAATGAACGTATATCGATGATAAGAATATGATTTAAAGTAGTTATATAGGGGTTTCCTAAAAGTATTGCATTCAAATAAGATATGCATAATTCATGTGTTGGAGGAAGGTTTTGTCATCAAGCACCGTTGTTCATGCGTTAAGCATAAGTGAAAGTTATCGTAATTCTTAGAAAGCGTGGAGCGTCCAGGTAAATCTACCTTGACCTTTATTCTCCCTTAACGGGTGTTCTGAAGCGATGAATTCAACAGACATGGCAACGACACGTGGCATTCCTAAAGCGCATGGATAGTGCATATATGACCTATCGAAAGAAGGGTCAGTATTTATTATTGATGGATTAATTAAACTGATAATGGAAAATGCACCTGGAATTCTCATTATGCTCTCGCTAACGACATTTCTACAAAACTCAACAGGTAAAAATCTCACATTCATTTTTTTAAAATTTTCCTAACTAATTTTTATTCTTTCTACGGTGAAAAATATTCATGAATGATTTTGAATACGAAGAAATAGTTTGTAAGAAAACGCAATAGTTTTGAGTCTATTGCAACCAAAAAACAATACGTTGAGAGCAATACACACAGCTAAAACGTAAACCAATGTGTGTGTGTGTGTCTGAGTGTGTGTGTGTGTGTGATTTTGGATTTTTAACGTAGCTTTTAATAAATTTCAGTCATATTGATCGCTACAATGTCTGCAATGTGGCTATTTATACTGATGTCTAGCACTGAGGCATCATGCCGTAGACATGTAGCATGTTGTCCCAACCAGTCATGTTATCCTGACATAAGGTCGACTAATCATAAAACTAAGCTTTTAATGCTGACCGCCTAGCAAGGCTGCTGCTAGTACCTTTTCGTATGTATTTGGTATGACTTGGCTGAGGTTCGAATCCGCTACCGACTGCATCTGAAGAGGACGCTCTAACCACTAGGTCACAGGAGAGATCCAATTCACATTATGTAAATCCAATAAGAAGATATATCTACATTTTCTACATTAAGACAAGGTACACGTAACAAACGATATCTTAACCTAAACGAATAAGCCATCATAGGGAATCAGCATATACGAATTCTGTAATACATAATTTATTAAATTGATGAAAGATAAAAATAATAAATACAATTTGTGTAGCATGTCCACCTACATACTGGCCGCAATGTTATAGAGAGTGGGTCAAACCCACCATGTCAGCAGTGGCATACTATGCGTAAATAGTGACCTTGTCGACAATGTTGTCAACGGGAATAAGTTTCCTCCAGTTTAATTTTATCATCCCTTTGGGGCCCGAAGATTTCAGAAGCCCCTAGCACACCCGCCCTACTCAGTGGCGGCAGCTCGTCATATTGGTAACTTTGACTGTTCACACAATAGATCAATTGTGGGCAAATTGCAACGTGCGGGCGAGATCAGGCACGCCACCTGATTTTATCCACTTATTTACCTCATCGGGTGTGAAATTAAACATTACTTATTCTGCCCGCGCGCGGGAGGAATTTGTCTATATATATATATATATATATATATATATATATATATATATATATATATATATATATATATATATATATATATATATATATATATATATATATATACAGCTTTGGTTTGTTTACAGATACAAATATAAATATATTCATTTACACCATTCATATGGGAGTTTGCCTTTATTTCAATTTTATCATTATTTATTTTAGGGCAAGTTTTGTCTGATGAAATATTATTTCAACACCATTCCTGTTATGGATCTAATGAAGATTATTCTATCGTTAACGCCAGCTGTTCTGCCGATACAGTAATAGCCGTAAGTACAGTTCAAGCTGGAGCTAAATTAAATAACAGCAGTTGTCCTATTGCTGTGGATGGAAACATAACTGTAGACTTTGAGTACTGTTGTAGGATTACTGTGGATGATTGTCCTGTAAATGTATCGACGACGATCTGGCACGCTCTTTGCTCAGGGAACGAGTCTTGCTTAGCATCACAGGCTGTTAGTGTTCCGTCAAACTGCACATCGATGTTCCGATCCAACACAAGCAACATGCAACTCGACTATTATTGTATTAACAGTAAGTATACTAAATAATTTGCATGTATAACCTCTTCATAATATTCACATTTCGTACATTGAGATAATTACATTTGCCGTGTTGATGTTTAAATGCCACAAAAGACACTTTCCTAGAATATTTACAAGAGTTTATTTGAAATCTCTGTAACTTATCATTATGTCAAGGAAACTTGTTCATATTAAAATCATCGGACCGGAGATGACTGCGGGCAGATGTTTCCCGCCGAGTCAGATGAAGGCACCTTTTACAGACCACAGTTTCATATAGCAAAACCTTTTACACAGGAAAATATGCAAACACTTGTATATCTCCCAGGAGAAAGTAGAATGATCAGAAAGCAAATCAAAAGTTACGAAGCAAACAGTCGAGCATTTCCATATCTGACAATAGTGTGGGGAATAGCTGCAAAATCAGAAGGGCAGATGACTAATAACTTTGTAAAAAGATAATTGTAAACTTATAATAGAGCGGTCTGCTACAGTTAAAATTGCAATCGATACGCCGATTCAAACAAAGGGAAACAACCTTGCCAGATAAACCAAATGAAGAGTCTGATAATGCGAAATATTGAATCAAACGAAAGACCTTGAATTAGATCAGTCGAATATGTATATTATAGCTTCAGGAAAGATGCGATAGAATCCCAGGTTCAAGTTTATTTAAGTTTTCTGCAGGTTCGGGGCCAATTGCGACAAGTCAAATTAGATCCACTCATACGTGGCCAAGCGCCAGGGAATAAGCGCCCTCTACTCTGTTTCCCGAACATCCAACTCAAATTATTGCAATCCTCGCATCAGACGTTTTCTTCATTCATTCTTTAATAATGTACCCAGATACTATAGGTTCGAAGTCTCTGCTTCTAAATCTTTTTAGTCATTCTTACTGAGAGAGAGAGAGAGAGAGAGAGAGAGAGAGAGAGAGAGAGAGAGAGAGAGAGAGAGAGAGAGAGAGAGAGTCTATTATAAGGATAGTTTTGTTGTCTGCATAAAAATATTGCAAAATGAACTATTAATCGATATTAACAAATAGATATTAATATTTTGTATTAGTAAAATTAAGTTTCTATTTGTATTGGAAAAGATATTACTTGGAACAAGAGTTGAATAGATCTTGCAGTAATTGTTGCTTATGAAGCATAATGATTCATTTTATTTTATAAGAAAGAGAATCACTAATGAAGCTGAAAAGAACACATTATTTGTCGTTCAACTATTTTGTATTCGAATTAGAGCTGTTATATTTAGCACTAAACATATTACTAAACAAATTATTACAATTTTCAAAAATATTTGATTTCATGTTAATCTATGTTGCTATTCGTAGCTTTACCCATTTTTTAAATCATATCGCTATGGGGCGGTTTTAAGTAATCTATAAAACGTGCGCATCATGTCGCAGACCAGTGGCATAATGTCCCACCAAGTCACATCATCTTGACACCAGGCTGACCAGTCCTAACACTAACCTCTAAATGCTAAGCCAATTGAGGCAAATGTTAGTATCATTTTTATAAATGTTTGGTATTACTCTTCTAGGGTTCGAACAAGCATCGTCACTTTTTCTAGGCGGACGCTCTAAACTCTTCGGCCACCGAAGTGGTACTCTGATAATTTAACTGAGAAGCCTAAACTGACGCTAAAATGTCATCCTTTTCTATTAAATATGATTTTGCGTTTCTATAGTCTAAATGTTTAACTAATTAGTAAAATAAAATATTGTTTAATGAGAGGGAACGAGAGAGAGAGAGAGAGAGAGAGAGAGAGAGAGAGAGAGAGAGAGAGAGAGAGAGAGAGAGAGAGTAGCACTGCTCTAGAAAATTAAATACTTGCTTGCTAACTCTCCTATATGTATTTTCACCAACAATATTCGTATATCACTTTTTTATGTTGTGAATAATTGGATTAAATAGTATACTTACTTGTCTCATCTTAATTAATGTTGTCATGTATATCTCGCCTCTGAGACAAGAAATTTCAGAATAAATTTAGCTTATGATAATTCAAACTATTATATGCAAGAAAAAAAAAGACAGTAATGTTTGTTGATAGAGCATCTATTGTTTCTTAGTAGGAATGTTATACGTGTTAACCCATGTCTTTATTTTAATGCCTGCAAATTTTCACAGAATCGGTAGCCGTTGTTAGTGGATGCACTTTATCAACACAATTGCTTCTAATTTTCTGATAGCATTTTCAATATATTCATCATGTACCCATATGTAGCAATAGGAAATAAAATCTCAATGATGACAATCTTGCTTTAAGAAAATTATCAATTCTATACAAGAATGAACTTTGCAACAAAACGAGTCATGCCGTAATATTTCACAACACACACACACACACACACACACACATATATATATATATATATATATATATATATATATATATATATATATATATATATATATATATATATATATATATATATATATATATATATATATATATTATTCTATTAGTGTAGCCGCCATTGATACAACATTTTCATTAATATTATGGCGAGGAAATGGGAGCCAAATGCCTTTACCAAGGTATGGATACACACGGACAGCCGATCCGGACTTGAATGGTAGGGTATCAAACCCGCGACGCTTTACCAGCTTAACTACCTCAGACATGTGAGTAGTAGGAGAAAGTAAGAATCCGGGCTCAACAACCCCCTCCAGACCTCCAAACAAATACAAAATACCTAGGTAACGTAATAGAAAACCTATTGCAATCAATAATTGCGTTAAGAATCCGAGCTCAACAAATACAAAATACCTAGGTAATGTAATAGATCACCTGTTGCAATCAATAATTGTGTTAAGAATCCGAGCTCAACAACCCCTCTAGACCTCCAAACAAATACAATAGAACACCTGTTGCAAAATACCTAGGTAACAGGTAAAATTTAATTACGTGATCTTCTAGAATAAGCAGAATGATATGTCAGACTCAATTTTCCAAATCATTACGATTTAGCAGAACGTGGCGATTGTGGACTAAATTACGCATTAGAATTCCAGTAAGGTAATAGGTATTATATAAAATTTTATGTTATATCATACTTCTTTTGATAATCTTTCTCATATTTGCTGATCCTCATGGGTAGAATATCTGTTAACATATTGTCAATAATACGAAATTCACGTATTAAATCGTCCATACTATATTTTACTCCTCGTAGGTAAGATCTTATTTGATCAAGTAGTTTTTTGTAAGTTATAATTGATGTTAAGCAGCCGTGCTTTTTTATCAAAATTTTAGGTTCAACTTTTTTACAAGCTGCTGTAAGAGAAACACCAACACCGGATATGATTAACAAAAACGGGTTTAATGATATACCACTTGAAATTATGCCAGAACTAGTCATTAACAAGGGTAGATATGATATTACTCGAAGTATTTTGTTATAATATTTGTAGCATTTTTTAACGCACCAAAGTTTTTTATGATAATATTTGTAGTATTGTATTAGTGCGTCAACATCCTGTCCTGGAATATCTTTTGAAATATGATTGAAATCAACTATACTTTTTTTCATTATAATATTTGTTCACATAATCTCAGGCTTGATCAAGTAACTAGTTGAGGTGTTTCAGCCACAAATTCCAGACAATACCAATATGACACAGCAGTTAATTTTTTGTCATCTGCTATTAGCATAAAAGTTTCTTCAACATCTTTGTTTAACACAATAGACACAGTTCCAGAGAAATTATCAGTCGAGTGACGCCATGGAAATAATGTAAATATATTAAACTTTGCACTGCTAAACACGGACAATCTATACACACCAGTGACCTCTGCAGTATGTTTGAGAGTGTTATTTTGCGGAGACCAAGTAGACATTCCAGAAGCAACAGTATAGACAATATTTTTAATCTGCTTGTGAGGAATTTTAATCATACTCGTTTTCTCAACAATACTAGGAATTCCACTAATAATATCGTTGAGTTTTGTGTTAATATTATCGAGTGTAATATCAACAGACGGTGGACTTCCAAAAAATTCGTTATTGGTTTTGTTTATGTTTCTGCGAAAATTTAAAAACGTGGTGATGTGATTAGTAAAATCAGTTTTGAACTTGGTGATTTCATTGTTGATATCATCAACATATTTCTTTGTTACAGCATCAAAATCAGATTCTGGTGTTCTAAGATTATTGATGCCATTATTGTTCATGTTGAGAAATGCACGCATTATACCGCCATGCACCGACACGTACTTTGATTCCTGATCATCAACATATTTCTTAGTAGCAGCGTCATTATCCTCAGTTGGGTTTCCAAGGTATGTGATCTTATTCTGGTTCATAGCAATGTTTCCCGTAAATAAATCACCTGCTTTTCTAACATAATCGTTAACTGACCTACCCGAATCTTCTATCTTACCTTGATTGTTAAAAGTAACAATATTATTAGCAACTGCAGTAGGATTTCGTACTAGTACATCTGATAGTTGTACATTACTCGTCTTTAATCGTCCTTGTTTGTCCTGGAAAACTACAACTTCATTTGGATCTACACTTGCAACGTTTAACAAATTGTTGATTTCATTTTTGAGCTTATCAAGAGTCGCATACTTAGATAAGTCACCCTGGTAACCTTCTGTTAATAAATCTACTGCTAATGTTCCAAATTTTGTATAGTAGCTCATTATACATACCGTTCTACACAAAATTGTTGGATTAATATAACATAAAATTATACGATGGCGAAGATAATAAACTTTGACACCGAGCGATTGGTGAAGCATAAACATAACAATGAACTTCCAGACTGTCATTATCTTATTGTTGGGAGAACTGGATCTGGTAAAACAAATTTGTTATTAAATCTTTTACTCAATAATAACTTTAACTATGATAAGGTGTATATTTACACCATCAACCCCCAACAAGACAAATACGAGTTACTAAGTGAGTATAATGATAAACTTCGTGATGAACTTGGCATTGGTGATGATATATTTTTGATAAAACAACCAGAAGAACTCGTTCCAGTGAATGAACTCGATTCGTCAGAGCATAAGATAATCGTCTTTGATGATATTCCGCTAAACAATGAGGAAATGAACAAGATTAGATCATATTTTTCACTATCACGTAATAAAAGATGTAATTCTGTTTATCTTGCCCAAGGTTTTTATAATGTTGATAGGTTTATTAGGCGAAATACGGGTTGTTTCATATTATTTCCCGGACTAGATAATGTGGATGTGAGAAATATTGCAAACGAACAATGTGGTGATGTTACAAAAGATAGATTTATCGAATTATATCATCGAGCAACTAAAGATCGATATAGTTTCTTTTTATTTGACAAGCTAGCGCGTGATCCAACCAAGATGTTTCGTTGTTGCCTTGAGACGTTTCTATGATATAATTTTGTAAAGCGTATAAAAATAATGGACAAACATCAACAGAAAATCGAATTACTAAAAAAGTTTCTCGAAACTCGAGCGGCTTTTAAGAAAAAGGTGGAAGAAGCTCGACGTGGACAATTGACTGCTACAGAAACAACAGCTACGATTTTCAGACCAATAACTGAAGCAATATTAGGTAAACAACCTGAAACTAAACCACTATCAGAAGAAGAACTGAAACAACTGAAAGAAAAAGGTTTGGTTGGAATTGTTAAAGAACAACAAGAAGCAGCTGCTGTAAAAATCATTACTAGATCTGATGAAGACAAAAGAAAACTAGCTGAGTCACTTACAGCAAATATAGCTGATCCTGCTGCTAGACAGGCTGAAACAGATCGATTGATAAACAATCCGCTAGAACTTGAGAGAAGATTAGCAGAGTTAACCACGCAAGGAATAACAAATATTATAACAAATCTATCAGGAGAAATAAAAGATATCAAAGAGGAGCAAAAAAGAGTTGGTGAGGCTACTGTAAAGTTTATGAAAGTTGAAGATCAAAGATTTTATTTTATAAAAAGAGCAAATGATGAGATAAAAGATGATGAGTATGATGATTTTTTAAAGAATGAAAATATAAGAGATATTGATGATATAAGCAAGTGGAATGATGGAGAATATCAAGTATTAATCAATAGATTAAATGAGATAATAAGAGATGGAGCTGCTGCTAAAGAAGAATTAAACACGGTTACAGAGATTGATAATATGACTCCACTTTCTAAAAGAATGAGAAACGGTGTTATTGCTTCAATATTTGGAAGAACAGCAAAAAGTGGTAAACTAAAAGGTTTTGGTAGTGGGTGGAGTTTTAGAAGGAAATTTTTTACTTTTGATAAAATTCGTGTAAAAAAAACAGGAGGTGGAGTTAAAGTTTTTACATCAAACGCAGACATAGTCGATCGGCTAATGCTGTTGATATCCTCTAAAGAAGCTGGTAATGAAAGTGTAGAGATTGATAACGAAATTATTGATATACTTGATCATCTAAGATCGAGTGGATTACTAACATCATCCGAGTACGAAATTTTACACCGCGATCTTATCTAAAATATTAGTATAATGCAAACAACATTATTGCTTGATTCATCACAAATAACAGGAAACAGCGCAAATTTTACAGTAATTTACAACCCACCAATAGAACTAGATCCTGCAAAACAGTATGAGATTGGATTAATTTCTTGTACTTGTTGGAACGCCATGCCGAATATTAAAACTGGGATTAATGATGAAATTTTAATCGTTAATGTTAAACAATCTCCAACATCACAAAAAGAGTTTATTGATATACAATACAAACTACAAATTCCACAAGGAGCTTATAACATTACTGATCTAAACAGAACAATAAAAGAGCTTCTAACAAAAGCTGGTGGGAATGCTGATAATTTCGAATTAGCGGCGAATTATAACACCTTACGAGCTAGGATAACAGTGAAAAGAAATATGAAAGTCATCTTTGAAGAAAGAAGTTTTGGAAAGATGTTAGGTTTTACTAGAGTTTTATACTATACCACCGGTGAAGATAAATCTTTGACATTTGATGGAGAACTACCAGTAGATATCACAGAAGTAAATACAATACTCATCAATTGCTCTATCGCATCTGGATCTTATACGTCAAAAGGCAACCGCGGGCAAACGATCTACAGTTTCTCACCAGAAGTCCCACCGGGTTCTCTCATGCAAATCACTCCGCGACAGATTATCTACTATCCAATAACACCGGAGAATCAAATTACAAGCATTACAATGCAACTCACAGACCAATCTGGACGACAAATAGATGTGAACAACGAGATAGTCACGTATTACTTACACCTACGCACTGCTTAGGCATGTGATTTTGTGTACATAATTTTATAAAATGAGACGAAGAAAAGTTTATCGAAGAAAAATTGTAGGTGGATTTTTTGGAAATATATTTACAACAATTGCAGAGAATATTCCAGGAATCGCGCGTAAAGTAGCGCCCATTGCACTTGACGCCGGTAAAGCTTTCGCTACAGGGGCGGCATCTTCAGCAGGCACTGCAGTAGGGCAAAAGATTGCTGATAAGATTAAAGGACCTTCAACAACACCTACGGTGTCTGAAATAAAACGAGTAATATCAGATATTGCGCCAACAGAAGAAACAAAACGAGCTATGATAGCTACAACAAAAAAATTATTGTCGCCGAGTGGTGAAGAAATAGTACGTAAACTTGTAAAGAAAACAGCGCCGATGACCCCTGCTGCCTTTTAATTTTGTGTAACGATTATAAAATAAATGTCAGCTAAAAACTATCTCGATCTTGCAGAAGAAATTGATACTGATGATGCTGTAACAGAATTAGAGTATGTCGAGTATCTCGATGAGAACTCGAACGAACCGAATAAAACCGGAGTTAGAACTTTTAACACAAGAGACGAGGACGTGTTTCTACTACCCCATAAGGCAATGTTAGAAGTGCGTGGCCGAATATTAACTGAAGCAGGTGGTGATATTGCAGCTAATGTAGAAATCGCTCTCGTCAATAATGGTTGGAGCTTGTTTAAGAGTGCACGATACCAACTGGCCAATCAAACCGTAGAAGATATTTCAATGCATTTACCCATAGCGAGTACAATACTAAACATCGTTTCGTTTAGCGATGACTATTCCAGATCAATAGCCACAAATATGATGTGGTTCAAAGATACTGGACTAGGGACAACTGTGTCGAACGAGTTTAAAACTGGAGAGCTAGGTGATGCTGATGTTGAAAACAGACTTATTCTAAACCCAGCTGGAGCTAATGCAGCTGAACGACATACTGTTCCAGCATTAACCGCAGATGCAGCTGGTGGTACTATAGTAGCGAATGCAATAAGAAGCGCAAATAAAAATCCACGACGATTAAATTTTAACGAAGGATTTGTTAAACGAAAAGCATTTGCCGCAGAATCTCGCCAAATAACGATGATGCTTCCGTTAAGTACAATCTTTGGATTTTGCCGTGATTATAACAAAGTCTTTCGAGGAATAAAACATACGCTTATATTAGATCGAGCTGATCAAAACGATTGCATAATGCGTGCTGTTGGAGTGGATGTGGGACAGTTTTCTATTACAAGATTAGCACTGTGGATGCCTCGGGTTGTCCCTTCATTAGCTAAAATGATGGAGCTCGAATCTTTACTAGCCACCTTTACAAAAAAGATACACTTCCAACAGAACAGGATTTATCAAACAGCCATTCCCAACGCGACTGATTACACATGGCGTGTAACGACCACGCCCAGCGAACAACTACCGCGACACTTGTTCGTCGTATTTCAACGACAAGCACGTCTTAACAATCAGGAAATAAACAACTCCGTATTCGATAACCCAGACGTTAGACGAATATTTGTGAGAGTAAATTCCAAACAGTATCCTGAACGTGCTATCGAATGTAATTTTGCCATAGACGCCAACAGAAACATCTCTCGGCCGTACATGTATCTTATGGAAGCAATGCAAAAATATCAGAACGCGGACAGTGGATCTCAAATATCAATAGATGAGTTTCGAACGCTCTATCCCATCTTTTACTTTGACGTATCAAAACATTTGGAGCGTGTTGTGGGATCGACTGCAGATATTGAGGTCACGTGGACACTGGGCGCTGTGCCAGGTGAACAGTATAACGTATACGCGCTATTGGTTAGTGATCGATTTCTGACCATCGATTCAATCAAAGGAAGAATGACAGTACAAGTTTAATCTAACAACTTGGATATAACATTATGAAAACCAAATACACAACTCGAGAAATATACCTAACATCTGGTCAAGTTGAAAAATTATCAGCAGCTGTTGCTAAACGCAGCTCTGTTTCTTTGATGATCTCTCCGGAAACTTCAAATAAAATTGCAGTAAAAGTCATGCTAACGCAACAACAAATCAATAAACTCGACAAAGGAAAACCATTTGTGCTGAAATTATCTGTTTCTCAGGTAACTGCAATGTCAAAAGAAGGTGGATTTTTTGGACCAGCGTTATCAATAATAGCTAGCAAAGTTTTACCAGTACTTGGTACACTTGGACTTGCGGCTGCGTCAGGAGCAGTCTCTGGCGCAACAAAGAAAGCAGTCGAAGGTCGTGGTATCAAACAAATCTATCGTTAATTTTATGTAATAGTATAAAATAAAATGCCAACGAAAAAAACAAAATCATCGAAAAAAAAGAAAACAACAAAACGCAAACAAACAAAACAAGGAGGAATTATTCCTTTCGCTCCACTTCTAGCGGGACTAGCGGGAAGTCTGCTGCCAAACTTACTAGGAATCGGACGCGGATTAACTCTACCAGGGACCAGACGTTATTGAGCAATTTTGACATCATTGAAAAATTGAAGGACGTTGTTGGATTTCGAGGAGTATTTTCCAAAGATGAACTCGATGACGTACCAACAGGCGGTTCTTGTGTTGTAAATATTGAAAACTTCAATGATGGCTCTGGCACCCACTGGGTTGCTGTCCACGATAACAATTATTTTGATTCGTTCGGACTTCCTCCAAGCGATCTCATAAAAAAATATATTTTTAAAAAATTTGATAAAATAAATTATTCGTCTAATCAACTTCAGCCGATTGGAACATCAGCTTGTGGTTATTATTGTATCATGTTTGTCAGACAAATGCACCAGAGTAAAAACTCTGGGAGTAAAAGCTCTGGGAGTAAAAACTTTTTAAAGTTTATTTTACAATTTGATGAGCATCCTTCTCATGCGAATGATAATATTGCAATCAATTTTATCTAAACTCCTTGATATAATAATGTCAACATACTGTCTCAAATGCAAAACTAAAACAGAGAACAAGGATGAGATGACGGAAAAAACGAAAAATAATAGAACGATGTTAAAAAGTATTTGTGCAATCTGTGGTAGAAAGAAAAGTATGTTTTTGAAAAAACAAGTAGGATCTAGCGTTGATAGAGTTATCTTGATCGACGATTAATCTTATGAAACAAAATAAAATAAAATGAAATGCAATTGTGATTGTGACAAAGATCTTTGCATAGAACAAGATAAAATCATTACGTACTGTCAAAGTTGTAACAACAGAGAAATAATAGGGTTAGGTATAGATATACATAAACTAATTGGTAAATTACCAAAACCAAAAGGCGGTTGGACTTTGCCAGGTCATCGGTATACTGGTCCTTACAATCCGCTAGACCAACAACTAGATGAAAACGACAATCCATTGCCAGGCCAAGAGCCTTATAATCAAGTGGATGCAATAGCAATGCGTCACGATATCTGTTATCGTGATCATGAAAACTCGAAAGCAGATTGTGATAAAGTAATGTTAGACGAATTACATGATATGGAGCCAACAAATCTACGAGAACGTTTTGATAGAAGATTTGTTCAAGGAATGATAGGAGCAAAATATAAACTTGGACTCGGAGAGTCTCGACTCGGAAAAGAATTATACGATGATCTTGCAGTCGAATTACACAGACCTAAAAAAAAAAGTTTCCGAGACGTAAAGTTGTTGCAAACGCTGTAGATGATATCTGGGCAATAGATTTGGTAGATGTATCTAATATGTCTCAGTTTAACGTTGGCGCTGATGGCGCTCCAAAGAAGTATTTGTTTAACGTTATAGATGTTTTCAGCAAATACGCTTTTAGTGTGCCAGTTTCAGATAAAACAGGAACGTCAATCACTGATGCGCTAAAACAGATAATAACGAGTACTGAAAGAAAACCAAACAAAATCTGGACTGATCATGGAGCCGAGTTTTTTAACAAAAAGTTTGAGCAGTTTCTAGAACAAAATAATATTAAAAAATACGTTACAGGAAACGAAGGCAAAAGCGTTGTTGTCGAGAGATTTAATCGCACGCTAAACGAAAAATTACACAAACATATGACAGCTAAAAACACTAACAGGTACATCGATGACCTTTCTCAAATCGTAGGCGAATATAATAACACGAAACATCGATCCATCAAAATGTCTCCCAATGACGCTATCAAAAATCCAATATTAGCAAACGAAAACATGTACCGCAGACATAAATTTAAGGTTGGTGATAAAGTTAGAATCTCTTTGACTAAAAAGATATTTGAAAAAGGATTTACTCCAAACTGGAGCGAAGAAGTATTTGTTGTTGATAAAGTACTCTTAACAATACCTGTAACGTACGCGTTAAAAGATCTGGCAGGTGAACCTATAGTAGGTAGTTTTTACGAACAAGAACTACAAAAAACTGAACAAGATGTTTTCATTATCGAAAAAGTGATTAGGAAAAAAGGAGATAAAAGTTTAGTCAAATGGCGTGGGTATAGCGATAAATTTAACAGCTGGATTCCAACCCGGTCGATTTTATCGACTGTGAAATAATGCTATTATAAATTTCCTCATACTTTCGTTTGATAGATTTGCATTTTACTGGTTTACATAATGATATTAGATATTGTCTGCGATCGTCAGAGATCGTCATAAGATTAAAAATCTTAACAAAGATGAAATCAAATTTTATATTTTTCTGTCGGTCTGGAATTTTAATGTTTAAAAAAGGTCTGATTAACTGCAAAAATACCTGCTGTTCGGTAACGGTAAAATTAAATTTTATAATTTTTTTAGCAATGTGATACTTGACATTATATTTTCCAGTGGTTGGTCTGCTATAATTATATCTGTTAACGACGGTGACTATTTCACCATCATCAGACTCGTTGTTATATAAAATATCATCTTCGTTATAACCAATGGATTTGTCTATTATATCATTAGAGATTGTGGAGACCTTATCGCTAGCAAGTCGTTTCATCATATCCATATTATAATATACTTTTTATCTAATTTGTTGTTATAAGATGACTGACAAGGTCAAATATCACCAAAAAGTTAATATAATAAACTACCACGAACTGACCGAAGCGGTAAGAAAATGCCTGTCAGGTTATAGTTCATATTCCATTGACGTTATTGTAATGCAAGGTGATTCTCATAAAATATTACTAACAGAAGCAGAAAAAAATAAAATTAATGAAAGTGCAGTAACGACGCTAAAATTTGATTGCGATGATATTATAGCATTTGCTCATCATTGTTTGACTAAAACCGAATTACAAAATATTATTAATCATCATATCTAAAAATAATACTAGCATCATATTTGTTTGAAAAAGCTGATTTTGTTGCTCCATCAGCTACAAATTTTACTGCTCTGGGATTTATATTATAATATTTCGCCGCAGCTGTAATTGATTTGAATTTGATCTCCTCATCCGTTTCAAGGTTTAACGAAATAACAGGTTTTATGGGGCATCTAAAATTAATACCACCACCTCGTCCTTTTCTCACATTTTCCTGTTGGGTCACTAGCTCCAGATTTTCCAATCGATTGTCTGTTTTTACATTATTGATATGATTAATAACCAGACCATTGGGTATAGATCCGTTGAACACCTCGTAAACAAACCTATGACCAGTATAACAAACTCGATCTGTCGATGTTCCTCTAACAGTTACTATAAGATATCCCATATTGTTCATAGAACTAAGAACGTTTTTAGTTTTTCTGTTTCTAATAATACCGCGATCGTTAGCCTCGTATAAATCAAAGACAGGATGTGGCTGAAACTCATCTTGTAAGGATAAGTTTTCAATGTTGTCATCAGTGACTTTACCGTTATAATGATATACTCGTTTTCCCTCTGGAATGTCATCGCAAAATAACGTGTAAATAAAATCTTTTCTAAACATCGTAATTCTTTCAGTATTATCTCCCTTTACACTAATCGTATAACCCGCTGGCGTTGCTTTACCAACAGATATTCCAGTTTTGATATTAATAACCGAACCAAGTGCATTTCCAGCGTACAGATTGTACTTCGGATAAACATGATATACCTCTTGCTCACGTGCGCTTGTCAGATTTACTGTCATTATATTATAGGTGATATTTTTTATCTCTAATTGTTGTTTAGCGGAGTAAATTATCAATTAGATATTAGACTATAATATAATAATGTTGAAATTGCGTGATATAGCCAAGAGAAGTCTTATGGGAGAACCTGTTAAAATAGGGACTGCTTTTGCAGGTTTTGACAATAGTTATCAGTTTGATAATCAAAATGTTTTAGTAAATTTTTCTGAAACAAATCTCTTTCATCTGCTACAGACGACTGTAAAACGTGAGCTTGAAAAACACAAGGGTCTAAGATTGTTAGTGCAATATCACGTTATATTTTCAAAACTACTTGTGACGGAAGAATCTACTAACAAGGAAATTGCAGACCCTTACATCAACGCAAAATCTAGACGTGTTTTACTTGGTAGTGATCTTTTGTCACTATCTAATGAAATACACCAAGAAATTTGGAAAAAAATAGAAGAATTTACCGAATTAGGTTCGGGTTGGAAGTTTGAAATGATCAAGGAAATTTTGTTTCACACGATGAAATATGACGCATTACGCGGTAGTTCGTATATCGACCTGCCACCAAAAATAAAAAATAAACAGTGCTGTATAAACATAAAAAACGTTGATAGCAAATGTTTCCAATGGGCCGTTCTTTCCGCGCTATTTCCAGCAGAAAAAAATGCTGATCGTGTTGAGAAGTATATCAGTCACGTGTCAAGATTAAATTGTGCTGGTATTGACTTTCCAGTGGCAGAAAATCAAATACCAAAGTTTGAAAAGCAAAATAATATTTCGATTAACGTTTTCGGATTAGATGAAAAAGAAAATGTCTATCCGAGGTATATTTCAGAAAAAGCTTCACAATCGACTATCAATTTACTGTTTTATAAAAATCATTACGTTTGGATCAAAAACTTTAACAGACTAGTTGGAAGACAGTATAATAAAAATAACAACAAAAAGTTCTTTTGTTATCGCTGCTTGCACGGTTGTAGAGACAATGAAACATTACAAAAGCATTTGCAGTACTGTAGTGACGTACAAAGAATAACAATGCCATCTAAAAAAGATAGCGTGTTACAGTTTGTCCATCATAATCATAAACTAAAAATTCCTTTCGTCATATACGTCGATTTCGAATGCTTACTTCAACCTGTACTTGGCGTAGAAAATGATCCTAACCAATCGAGTACAAGAAAAATTCAAAATCATGTTCCATGTGGAGTAGCGTACAAGGTAGTTTGTTGCGTTGATTCGAGGTTATCTAAACCGATCAAATTATATCGAGGTAAAAATCCAGCTGTCTGGCTTCTCAAGCAGTTGATTAACGAAGTTGATAATATTACTTATCGTTTGAAAAAAGTAACTCCAATGTTAAAATTAACACCTCAACAAGAATCTGATCACGAGCAAGCGAAAATTTGTTATATTTGTGAAAAAGCTTTTGATACTGACAAAAAAGTACATGACCATTGTCATTTGACTGGACAGTACCGTGGAGCGGCTCATGACCAGTGTAATTTAAAATTTCACGCTCCAGATTTTATTCCAGTTATTCTTCACAATTTTCGAGGATATGATAGTCACATTATAGTAGAAGCTTTTGGTGATCTTGATATAAAATCTCGTCTAAAACTCGATAACATCATCAAATGCATCCCAAATAATTTTGAAAAGTACATGTCAGTTACGCTAGGTAAATTGCGTTTTATTGACAGCCTGCAGTTTATGGCAGACTCGTTAGATGAGTTAGTAAAAGGTTGTAGTAAATTTAATAACCTAAGAGACTGTTTTGGAGATAAATTTAATCTATTAGCTAAAAAAGGAGTTTTTCCATACAAATATCTCGACGATTGGAGTAAATTTGATGAAACATCTTTACCTAGCAAAGACAAATTTTACTCGCAACTTAAAAACGAAAATATCACTGATGACGAGTACAAGTATGCACAAGATATTTGGAAAGAGTTTGATTGTGAGACTTTTGGTGATTATCACGATTTGTATTTGAAAACTGACGTGTTATTATTAGCAGATGTTTTTGAAAGTTTTCGAGAAGTGAGTTATAATAATTACGGACTAGATCCTTGCTGGTATTATTCTGCCCCCGGACTGTCATGGGATGCTCTGTTAAAGTTTAGTAAGGTAAGGTTGGAATTACTGACTGATGTTGATATGTTCAATTTTATTGAAAAAGGTATCCGAGGCGGTATTAGCGTGATAACGAAGAAATATGCTGAAGCAAACAACAAATATTTGAAAGAGTATAATCCTGACCTTCCTTCGAAGTATATAGTTTATCTAGATTGCAATAACTTGTACGGGTATTCGATGGCAGAACCAATGCCTCTTGGTGGATTTCATTGGATCACGGCTGATCAATTTCTATCAGAGACAGAAAAAAAGATATCCGACGATGTTTCGTATTTCGTTGAAGTTGATCTCGATTATCCAACTTCGCTACACAAATTACATAACGATTATCCTTTCTGTGCGGAATCGATGGTCATAGATTATAGTTTGTTATCAGAAGAACAACAAGCGTCAGCATTACCAAGACAACATTCCATGGTCAAGAAACTAGTACCAAATTTGCTTCATAAACGTAATTATGTTTTGCATTACAAAGCTTTAAAACAAGCAGTCGATGCTGGTCTCGTGTTGAGAAAAGTTCATCGCGTACTAAAATTTAATCAGTCGCCGTGGATGAGAGGTTATATTAACTCGAACACTACAAGAAGAGCTGCGGCAAAAACTGATTTTGAGAAAAACTTTTTCAAACTGATGAACAATTCTGTTTTTGGTAAGACGATGGAGAATATTAGGAAACGCGTAAATATCGAACTAGTCAATGATGTCAATCGCAGAAACAAGCTTGTGTCAGACGATGATTTTGTGAGCATGAAAATATTTAATGAGAATCTTGTTGCGATACAAAGAAGAAAAACAAATCTAAAACTAAACAAGCCGATCTACGTTGGAGCTTCAGTGTTAGATTTATCAAAGTGGCTGATGTACGATTTTCATTATAATTTTGTTAAAAATCAATGGCCGGCTAGTAGATTATTATTTACTGATACTGATTCGCTCGTATATGAAATCGAATGTGAGGACATCTATCAGGACATGCATGATAATAGATATCTGTTTGATCTTTCTGATTACCCACGTGACAGTAAATTTCATGACGACACAAATAAAAAGGTTATTGGTAAGTTCAAAGATGAAATGAACTCGAGCGCTATCAAATACTTTATCGGATTACGTAGTAAAATGTATGCCGTATTGTTAGACAATAATAAAATAACAAAAAAAGCAAAAGGTCTGCCTCGTGATTTTGTTAAAAAGTTTATAAAATTTGATGACTACAAGTACGCGCTTGATGGTGGTGTTAGTTTTATAAGAGCTATGTCAATTCGGACAAATCATCATAAGCTCGAAACAGATGTCCTTATCAAACGCGGTTTGAGCAATTTTGATGATAAACGTTATTGCGAAAATGGGGTAGATACATTTGCACTTGGGTATTGTCATGATGATAGAGATATATTTAACATTATCTTTGCAAACTAAAATTTTATCTAAACTTTAAAAATAATGTTTGAAAATTTGACAGTAACAAATAGCTACAGTAGCAAAATCAAATATCTAATGATGGACGACAAACCATTGACAGTTGAAATTAATAATGAAACATCAGGCATATGCTTTAGTGGTACCCGTGACAAGTTAAAACTTTCGCTCATCAGATCTGATGACAGCGAGTATTTTAATTATCTCGAACAATTGTATCAAAAGTTGCTAGCGGAATTTAACAACTTTCACTGTCCGATTAGTCAGCATAAATACACCAAACTTACAATTGATCTTGATCGGTCAAAGGTGTATTTTATCGACAAAAAATACCCTCTTAACAAATCACAAATAAAAGATTTGTTTGAGTCCCGTCGTTATGTGAGCGGTAAAGTAAAGTTTAGCCTCTATTACCATGATAATGAAATATTTTTGATATCTACAGTTGAGACATTAACAGTTGGTAATGAGGTATAATACCACTTACCTTACTGGAATTCTAATGCGTAATTTAGTCCACAATCGCCACGCTCTGCTAAATCGTAATGATTTGGAAAATTGAGTCTGACATATCATTCTGCTTATTCTGGAAGATCACGTAATTAAATTTTACCTGTTACCTAGGTATTTTGCAACAGGCGTTCTATTGTATTTGTTTGGAGGTCTAGAGGGGTTGTTGAGCTCGGATTCTTAGCGCAATTATTGATTGCAACAGGTGTTCTATTACGTTACCTAGGTATTTTGTATTTGTTGAGCTCGGATTCTTAACGCAATTATTGATTGCAATAGGTTTTCTATTACGTTACCTAGGTATTTTGTATTTGTTTGGAGGTCTGGAGGGGGTTGTTGAGCTCGGATTCTTACTTTCTCCTACTACTATGTGCTCCATGAAGAAGAAGAAGTATGAATTTAACTATACGTATTTTAAACCTGTATAATTTGTCGTTAAACCACATGGCAAGATCACTGATAAACACGCCTAGCTTTCTTTTGTCAAACACTGTAAAGTCAGTATAATTGTAGAATCGAAATCAATGGACAGTGTTATTCAATATTTATAATTGTTCAGTAAAGTATTTCGCAGTTGTACTTATATCACTATTTGTGTTGTTGACAAGTAATTGACTGCGCTTTACTAGGGTATTTAAACGGATATTTTAATTTCTTTCACATACAAATGCAACAACATTTCTGAATAAATTATGTTCCCCATGGAGTTTGGAACATATTATTAACTACATTTTGTGATGGAACCAGTGGCTCATGTAACTTGTATACCATTACACATGGTGTAAATGAAATACCACACACTTTGTTAATGTCTATTTCAAGCATAGGTGCAAGAGGCAGAGTCGCTTTGAAGAGGAGAAATATATTAATGTGTCAGTCAACTTTCATTCGTTTGTTCTCTGAGTAAATTTTCATAGTCATTTATAACACACGAATATATATGCAGTTTACTACAGTCGAATTGTGTTTTAGTTCTTTTCCTTGCAAATATATATGTATGTTAATTGTCAACTTGTATAATTTGATAGACACATTTTTCTACATTGCGAGTATTCACGTAAATCTATGGCTTTCGTGTAAAGAGCTGTCATATGTAAGTCTTGCGTGCAAATTGGAGGAAAAGCTGTCTCTCCAATCGGTTGTGTTATAGTTTACACAGTTAGAAACGGATGTAACGTTGTAGCTTTAAGAATACATCCATGCACCATATAATCTTCTTAAAAGATATGCAACGGGATATTTCAGGAATGGAGGAAACCGTGTTTACTTTCTTAGATTTGAAGGACAATATATATATCTTTACTTTGAAGTTATTTGTATAAATTAATGGAATATATAAAGTTTCAGTTTCTCCTTTCAGTCACAAGAATTGGCTCTACGTGTGCTCATGTTACCATGACAACGGCTGATAAAGCCCTATATTTATGGAATTCAGGATACTCATACGGTGTAAACACAGATACAGATTGTGTCTGTTCGATACAGGTAGAGTCCTGTGATGCCAATATTGATGTTACAGCAATGCGGATTAACTTGAAGGATGATAATGGCACGTGCATACAAAACATTACATTTTCAGACAGTTATGGGAATCCGGAAATGGTCATTGACTGTTCTAAGCTATATGACATCACATCCTTATTTACAAGCAGATCGAATTATCTGTTAATGAATCTCACCAGTGACAGAAATAATACTTTGGGAAAATATTGGATTCGTTTTAAAGGTAGTCTGTTATTTGGCATATTTCATATGTACTACTCATGAAATGACGATATCTATAAAGTCAATCATAAAACTATGTAATTTGGGATCATTCACATATGACGTCACGAAGCTAACGCGAGGGTACAAACGTTTGTAACTAAGTGTGACGAGGGGGGAGAGAATTGAAGCCATATGAGGTCACAATAAATAAAAGTATGAAACTCTTCTTTCAAACATAATTTCTGAACAAAAATGATTTTGTGACCTGGATCTTCAATTAATTTTAATCTTCAAAAGTTAACAAATCTCTTGTGTACGACTTATGTTAAAAATTTTATTTCAGGTGAAATAATGGGTAATTGTTTTAATTGTATAATTCTTTTTTTATTACACTGTAATGCACACTGTAAAAACAAACTGTAGACTAAACAAATTGCAGGCCTACTGGTGATCAAAGTTAGAATTTAGAAAATTACAACAATCGCCTAACAAGTTATCACTATCCTGACAACACTCCGACGAGATCAAAGACTCACAAGTTTATGAAGTTGAAAGCGGTATTCCGTCCGCAGTGAACGTTTATCTTCGATATTTTTGTAGGTGAAAAACAACAAATGAAATTAGTTCAGTAGTGCCAAGGTCGAGCACGGTGTCTCCATGGGACGCCGCACATATAAAAGGAAAAAATATTAAATGTTAAATTTTCTTTCCTTTCATTGAAACCTTTCTGTTCCAATTTATAAACATTCCTACTAGTTCAAGGAGTCTTTTGAAGCTTGATGACATCCAAGAAAGCAATGTCAATAAGACAGAGTGAATGTAGAGAAGAACTTTGAGGACTGAGCTTGCGTGCGGTACTAGTGACATTTACGCTATTGAAACCATACAACTTAAGGTATCCAGTACTACATTAGTTTTAATTTTCATGACATTTCGGTAGCCTGTAAGAATATATATATATATATATATATATATATATATATATATATATATATATATATATATATATATATATATATATATATATATATATATATATATATATATATATCACTCTTCATTTAACACTTATACACTAGCATATCATATAATCACTAAAGAGATATACCAAGATGAACTCCTTATGAAGTTGAATAGTATCAAGAAAAATACAGATATTGCTGAGAAAGTTAACCATATGTTGCAAAAGCTCAAGGCGATCTAACTTACGAAATAAAGACCACTACCTAACGTTTGCTCAAAACAACACCGTCAGTTTTGAAATTAAAGTTTCTACTATGGATAATTAAAGTCCAATGAGCAACCGAATGATGTCTTGAATATCATTTGTTCTGAAACACTGCCTTCAACAAGCCATTTGGCTACTCCGAGAAATTAGTCGGTTCAATTACATTTGAAGTCCACAATTGCTGTTACACATTCTGACCTCTGTCTTGTGTAATCGGAAGAAGATATAACTACTTTCAAATGAGCAGAAATTTGAATTAAAATATAACCAAAAGAAACACTGAGTTGGAAAATAAACTTAAAACGATGTCTGAAGACCAAAGAAAATTCCAGAAAGCAAGATATTCGAAAAAAATCAAAACTAATGTCTTTTAGAAGATAATCATTAATTGTGCACAAAACTGAGTAGCATTGAAACAACCTAAAAGCGAAGTTTTACAACCAATGCTTTTGCAAACTATACTGGATGTTGCCATGCATGATTCAGTTTCTCATAAAAAAGTATCAAAACCTTAGATCAATTAACCTATACTTAAAAAATGTTGGCTTCAATATAAGTCAAACTGGACTATAAATTATCATACTAAGCGTAGTTCGTTGTTAGAAGGTATGCGTCATGTAACCACTGTCTCAGTAAAGTTAATTAGAGAGCACAATGATTATCACATTAAATATATTAATGGCCAGTTTCACACAGCTACAGTAAGACATTTAGAAGAACTGTCTTGCATGTTTGGACCGGATGAGGTTAGTTTTATCAACCAGGACAATCAATGTCGCGTTCCAATTGGTGTGCTTGCTGCCAAAAAGATGAGTACATTGGTGATGAACGTTGAGTATAACGTAAGTCTTTCTGACAATGACTGGGTGAATGGCGCCATTGAGATCCATCGCATCGGTCTTGGAAACAGAGACATTGTTGGATTTCTTGCCCAGTTTTGACGGCCATCTGATTTGGAAAACACTCCTCATCAGCAGCACTCAACCATGGGTTAGACTTAGAAAAGTTACCGTGCTTTACAGACTTCGACACCATAACCAGGACTCGTATTGTTAAATTGGTCAAACCGATTCTCGTGTTTACTGTTGATGGTGGGCCGGATAAAAACACACAGTATAAAAGAATCATTAAGTTTACCATCCATCATTTCTTGAAACATAGTCTTGATTCTGTCATCGTTGAAACAAATGCTCCGGGACGAAGTGCTTTGAACAGAGTGGAGAGAAAGATGGCGCCAATGATAAGGAAGTAGAGTGGATTAATATTGCCTCATGACAAACATGGCAGACCTTTAGACAAACGAGGTAAGACAATTGACATTGAGTTAGGGAAGAAAAACTTTGACTTTGCGGAGAAACGAAGGTTGAAATATGGTCATAGTTGACTGTGGACAACTGCCCAACCATTGGTGAGTATATGGATCCTTTAAATTCAGAGCTCATGGATCAGGATATATGTTATAAAGATCAAAACTGGTGTGACACCCATGTCCGCTCAAACCAATATTTCAGTCAGATTGCGAAGCTTGACAACAACATGTTTTGTTGGAAAAAATAAAGCTCATACTTCAGTGTGACCAAAGATAGATATCTTCATCCTCCTTTACCACTTGAAGGGCTTAAAGTTTCAGAAGGAGAATCAGATAGAACCTTGCACAAATTTCCATTCTTTTTGGCAATTAAGAGCCTCAAAGTTGAAGACATTCTATTTCGGTCAGCAAAAACATTTTGGATAATTCCTTACGATCTTTATTACCCTTTGCTTCAATCTGTATTGAATGAGAACTAGTACTAAAGCTCTCCAGTCATATTGTGCAGTCACTCAGTCCTTCAGAAACAAATATCAGTTCCATCGAAACACATTATACCAAAAGAATTGTTGCTAGGAGGCAATGCAAAATAATGATGGTCATACTAGCAAATGCGGAGAATGGAAAAAATGTGGCCTTGGATTGACGAGGAGGAGATTGATTTGGAGGGATTATCCCTTCCCATAAACATGGTTAATCTAGAAACAAATGGATTTCTAGTTTGTTCAATAATGAAGCATCCTACCTTGTCTTGGGATAATAATAGGTATGAAGAGAGATAATTTATTTACAAATACTACAAATTGTAAACCCTTAGGTGTTTTGTGCATTTTTTAAACTTTCATGTTGGCAATAACTGAGATGATTAGAGTGTTTAATTTACATTTCTTTTAATTTTCTCCTTAAAATTAATTTAATAAACCTTTAGCTAGCCAAGCAGTCACTGTTAAAGCTTGATTAATTAAACACTAGTTTACATAACAAGACTGTTGTTTTGTCTAAATAGTTAACTGATTTACATTTCCATTATAATATTAAAATTATTGTGGGTCAAAAGGGTGGGTAAGAGATTTGTGACATCATATAGAAGGGTCTGGGATGTATGACGAAGTGTGGTGAGCATTGGAAAATAGTAAACATTGCGTGACGGCATATATCGATAACCCCTTTTGCATTTACATACTTATCAACTGCAGCTACAGAGGCGAAATCTAATCTTCAAGTTGATTGCAACCCTGCTGAACAGCAAATATCTTGTACAACTACTTCTACTAAATCAACTAAAACTACTACTACTCCGAAGACTACCACTGCTACAACTCGGAGGACTTCCGCCACTAACACTGGCACGCCACCCACCACAGCAGCTCCGACAATCACAACCAAGAAAATCTCCATGACTACTGGAAAAACTGGTTTGATCTCTCTCTCTCTCTCTCTCTCTCTCTCTCTCTCTCTCTCTCTCTCTCTCTCTCTCTCTCTCTCTCTCTCTCTCTCTCTCTCTCTCTCATCCACTGATTAAGAGCCTACAAAATTGTCATCTCATAATTTGTATCATCATTTCTTGTTCATAAGTAAAAAAGTGTGTGTGTGTGTGTGTGTGTGTGTGTGTGTGAGTGTGTATGCATGCTTGTGCGCGTCGCTCACTGAGGTAGTCCCACCTAAATGTTGAAATGTAGGAAATAGGTTTTGCTATTTACCCCCCCCTTCTTCAACACCTATGTCATTATATTCTCCACATCTGAACTTTGAACATGCAGATAATTAATACACTACAATGATACGTTTAAGGATAAACAAATGGTGAAAAGCATATGTGTTTTGTTTTTCTTTTCTAAAGATCATTTCATTTTACACCAACGAAGAATACAAAACGTGGCAAAATATAACGCCTCATGGGAAATCTATCTCGCTTTTATATTTCCCTTTTCTGCCTGCGATACGACTTCCTGCTTTCTCATGACTACTTTTAAAGTAGCGTCATATATCTCTTAGAACATTAATACATTTTGTCGTAATATTGACACAACTTCGCACTTAATATTGTCTGAATCAACAAACATGGCACTTTATTTATTGTACATTGTTTTATGTATACATGTTAAGAATCAGTAAATTCTCTCGCAGTAAATTCCCGTGAAAAAGTAGCAAAGTGGATTTTGCGACGATGGGCAATACCCAACAAAATGATTTTGGTTAATAACTCAAAGAACAAAGAATCCAACCTTGTTGTAATCAGTCCTCATCCAACGTCAACTATTACGTTTGGTCAAAATTGTTTGAAGATATGCCAGAGCATCTCATATTTTGACCGAATTTTCTCTCTAACATCGAGCTGTAAGATGGAACACATACATATATAACGCAAAAATGAATTGATCACCGAAAAGTGAGATAACTGGATGTTTACTGTCCGCCCTTGTGCAAATTTAAGTGCGAATAACGTTATGGATCCAAACCATTAACCATTTTTGCATCTGACGCTTTGAAATGGAACTCATTAAACCCTTTTCTGTAATATGTTCTTGTTTAATTAGTCATTTTGTGAAGTTTCATGTTAAAACATTGCAATCAGTTCTTTAAAAAACACTGCCTTTTAGATTTCTGGCCATACCCTGTTTAAACCATATAAATTTGTTTTCCAATATTGCTAGATCATTCTATTAATATATGTCGCACTCACTAATAAGGGAAAGGGTATTACTACATTATAAAAATGTCACTAGATCCCGAAACAGACAAAATATTAGCTGTGTGGTAAGCTTCATTTCCTCTTAGCCCCTACCTTTACTACTATCAAGCCGGTTTCTAGTTTCGAAATTAAGTACCGGAATTCGTGTTCAAGGTAAAGGTATATTGCTTTTTTCGCATTCAATTTAAGCAAAAACAGTCAGAAGATAATTTACACCTTAAAGACGAAATGGCTTAAAGTTATTATCTAATTTGATGCAACCTAACTTAGGTTTCATCCTTAACTTGAGCTCGAATGCACATTAGTACATTTCGTTTCATAATCTTTCCACTAGCAAGAAGGGATGTCAAGAAAAAACTTATACATTAGTTAATTTATTTTGGTCAAAATGCTTGCAAATTCCTAGCCCCAATCATCTACTTACTTGCAAAACCTATGGGAGATAATTTATTTACATAATCCTTATGTGATATTGTTCTATACTTCTGTCCTGTGTTGGCAAATTAGAATTTGGTCAAAACAGGTTGGCTCGCTTTGAGACAGGCACAAGAACGCTCTCGTCAATTGTTTCTGCTGAACTTTGCATTGTTATATCTCTTGTTGGAAACTGCCTCTAGGAATTGATACATGTAGGAGTACATAATGTTTCGTAGAATTTGTATTAAGTGTTTGTTTTGTATATGCAAGTTGAATGTTTACCTTTACGAAGACCTTGCTATGCCCCCAGACGTTGAAAAACAGATGTGAATTTGCTCTGTTGTTAATTGTATACTCTCTCCTTTAAATTTATATAAGATTTTACAATTGTCAAAGACCTTAAGGATGCCATTATAAAGTCGGGACCACCTGAATGGATGGAAAGGGGGTCAATCAAGATTGTGCATGAATTTTAATGGTATGATAGTGATTGGTATATAGTTTAGCTACTGATATTTTTGGAAGCTTGGTATTACCAATGACATTACACTTAAAGCACGGGAGTCCAGTTTTCACCCGTGAACCTGAATTTAGCCTACCCCCTATAGTGAGCCTCAGTAAATGTTTCATACTAGAATAATATATTGGCAACTAAAATCAGACTGATCAAAATACACTACTTCATAGTTATTTACTTTTTATGAATGTAAATCAATGTAAATCAATCACCTGATTTGATAATTGGTACCTCTGTTCTTTATCTGTGGTCAGCCAGTAGTAGTTGTCCATTTTCGCAAGCGCAGTTTATTTTTGCATTGACATGCAACACTATACTCTCAATGCATTGATGTAATCTATCAAAATAATTTCACTAGCACAGCAATCTCACTGTTTACTATCGATATAGCCCGACAACAATTCTGACCTATAATAGTTCCTGCAGTTGCAATTTCCACCACATCAATGCCAACAGGTGTTGCTGCCAGATTCCACAAACTGGCAACAAGACCTGCACGCTTGTATTTTATAAACGTGGTTCTTTCGATCACGTCATCTACTAAGTGTTTATCCGCTTTGATTCTTTTATTACGTTGGTAACATTGAGGGTCGATCATAGTTCTTATTTCAATAATATGATCACTTTATATAATTGCCCAACAGTCATACCCTGTCCAGATTCATCACGTCTAGGTGCAACACCTTCTGGTAACTTCAAGATGGTACTGACATCCAGGAGTGCTCCCAACTAATTAGTTAAGTTTGAGCCTTAGCAAGATTATATCTCATTGTAGACGACGGATGGGTAACAGTTTTCAATATATCATAGTATAGACGACAGACGGGTAAGACAGTTTTCATTATAATCACAATATAGACGACAGACGGGTAACACAGTTTTCATTATGCTCACCATATCGTCGACAGACGGGTAACATTTTTTTTATTATAATAACAATATAGAAGACAGATGGGTAACACGGTTTTCATTATAATCACAGTATAGACGACATGTAACATGTTTCATTATAATCAAAGTATAGACGTCAGACGGGTAACACAGTTTTCATTATACTAACAATATTAACGACAAACGGGTAACAGTTTTTATTATGATAACAATATAAAAGACAGACGGGTAACACGGTTTTCATTATAATAACAGCATAGACGTCGGACGGGTAAAGGTTTTTATTATAATCACAGTATAGACGAAAGACGGGTAATCCAGTTTTCATTATAATCACAGTATAGACGAACGACGTGTAGCACAGATTTTATTATACTCACATTATAAACGACAGATGGGTCTTACAGTATAAACGACAGATGTGTAACAGTTTTCATTATAATCACAATATAGACTACAGACCGATAACACTGTTTTTGTTATATTCACAGTATAGACAACATATGGGTAACACAGTTTTTATTATAATAACATTATAGACCATAGAAGGGTAACAGTTTTCATTATAATCACATTATAGACGACAAACAGGTAACACAGTTTTCTTTACAATCACATTATAGACGAGAGACGGGTAACACATTTTTCATTATACTCACAGTATAAACGACAGATGTGTAACAGTTTTCATTAAAATTCACAAGATAGACAACTGACGGGTAATATAGTTTTCGTTATAATCACAGTATAGACGACAGATGGGTAGCACGGTTTTCATTATAATTACAATATAAACGACAAACGGGTAACAGTTTTCATTATAGTCACATTATAGACGACAGACGAGTAACACAGTTTTCATTACAATCACAGTATAGACGACAGACGGGTAACACAGTTTTCATTATACTCACAGTATAAACGACAGATGGGGAACAGTTTTCATTATAATCACAATATAGACAACAGACAGGTAATACAGTTTTCGTTATAATCACAGTATAGACGAAATACGGGTAACACAGTTTTCATTATAATCACAGCATAGACGTCAGACGGGTAACAGTTTCCACGCAGATTATGCATTCACAAGTGGACGCAAAAAAGGAATATTTATTTTGGCATCACTAATCAGTTGATCCAACGCTTTTTACACATTTCAACTCTGCATGCCAATCACTGTTATCAGAATCTATCATTTATACGTAATAGTAAATCTAATACTAAACAAAAATACCAGAGTAGGTTACGAACGTTTGATTGTATTTGTTCTATGTTTATCTATTCCTTCACCCTCATAAATGCTAAATGAGCTGGCATCCAAAAAAAGTTTTAAATGAATTTAGTCTGAATCTAATCTAACTGTAAAATTTCGTTTATATCATATTTTCCAATTCTAGTTATACTAATTGAATCATTATATATTAATATGTAATTGTAGATGCGCACGCAATAAAAAAATGATACCATAATATGTTAGTAGAAAGTCTGAAATAAACATTGGGATGAGACCTATAAACATTTACGGTTTCCGCTCATTTTATCTCCAGGCTATTTAATTTTCGATTTTTCGTAGACTTTGATAAATTTGATCGACCTGATTTCTGTGCCTTTTTCCAGATTCTTTGAAAGAGCGCATCTCATTTTATAACAATCTCTTGAATGTCTACGTTATACACTTTAATCACAAGCTCACCTTGATTATTGCCAGTAATAAGCGGGATGAAAAGCTGAGTCACATCAGCAGTGGTGGCAAAACTGTTCTGCTCCACTTCTACGCTGCTTACGTCTGAGTAACGACCATAAATGTAAATAAAAGCATTTCACATACTATTAGGTGTACTTTATACGTGATATGTTAAAATGAACAAGCGTTTGTGGTGTTAATGTTATGGAAGTTAAAAAGGAGTTGCTTCCTGCAAATGCACGCAACTTTACACTAGCAAGATTTTCATATTTTGGCTACTTCAACTAAGTTTGCACGGCAGAGCCGTATTAAACTTTGGTAACATAGGACACGCGCGATCTTAGTTGTACCGGATATTCGAAGATCTCGACCGTGGGGTTCCTTGCGAGTTGTCCCTGTTAATCGAACGCATTTTCCATTATTATTCGTTTATCTGAAGTTATACAGCCTCAAAATGTATATTTCATGGCCCTTCTGGATGTACTTCGAACTGCCCCTAGCACGGTTACATATACCACAACAGCTACCACTTGGAATGGCCCCCAGAAAAGTTAATTATTCTATCGGTTTTATAGACGGCCTTAAGTCCTACCGAGATAGCTTTAATATCACCTAGGTTTAATTTGGCTTTTATAAGCTGAAAATCTGTGTGAGTTCCTTGAAATAGTCATCATTACATGACTGTGTGGGAGAAAAAAGTTTCGTTGTAAGCTGTTGTAGGTTAGGGCCAAGTCCGTGAAATAATAGTTTTAATCTCTCCAATTTAAATTGCTATCTTACGATTGCATACATTTCCTACAGTTGTAACTATAACCTTCTTTAGACCACTCACGTCTTCAAATAATACGAAAACTTCAATGGGTTTCTTTCAAGTTGTGGAAGAGGTATCTTCGATGTAATTACAATATATATTTATTAACATACGCAGCTAAACAACACCATGATGCCCGTGTTGTCGTATACATATCTGGTATGATATGGATAATTGGAATACTCATTTTTATGGTATTGTATTCAATTTCTATAACGTTTTCAGAAGTTAGATAAAAACGCTATAGTATTCTGCACCTATAAATTCTATTTTTTTTAAATGGCCGGAGGCATTTGACTTGATACCAAAAATATTGAAATCTCATTGGTTTCGATCTGCCAAGACAGATACCTCAGTGTCCAAGGCAGATTCAGATGACTTTGAATTGGGTCATCATTTATGCACTAATGGTTTCGATTAATACCTTCCTACTGTCTTCACTGCTCGCTTATATCGGATATCCTCAACTTTAATTCACTTCCATATGTTAAATGTGAAAAGTATAAATAACCCATACGTTGTTGAGCATCATTATTGATGATTTTCCGAACCGGGGAAGACATTGTCGCTTTCGACAGAAGTTTAGTCGTCGTTGCTTTGGGTTAAGACGTGTTACGTATATGTAATTTAATTCCTTGCTTTCTAGTTATAGCTTGTTTTATTTTTATGTTTTTCCGTTATTTGTTATTCACTGGATTTGACATTTTTCCCAGAAAATTAAGTTAATTTTTTTTCTCCTGATAAACAAGCAGTGGCTTGACCATATCCTCGATTAAATCAGCATCGTGCAAGGTTTACGGTGAATGATCGCCAATAAGAAAACTAAGCCGTTGGTCTTAAAACATCGATTAACCTGATGAGTATAGAAGAATCTTCACGATAAACAATAATTGGATTAATTTTCGAGCTTGCCATTATCAGATTTACCTCAACTGTTCAGATTAACTCAACCTTCGATGCCATCAGTTCCAGTTACGAAATCGGGGCTTCTGCAAGCGTATCATTTTAACATTACATGCTATGTTAGCTTTTCACCGGCTCACGAATTTCTTTGTATTTCATAAATAGTTTTGCAGAAAGATAACGCCTTTTATATCTCCATATTATGAATTCTCCATTTTTCTTCGCGATAATGTAACTTTAGCTTTAATGCTTCAGTGACCTTAAATATCTTTCACACCATTCATGTTTATTCTTCCAGAGGAAAAGCAACAAGAGGATCTCAGATACATTGCATATACTACTCTGTTGGTTCCTATTGGAATTGCCATAATTTGTCTTTTTCGCAGGAGGCATCCTGTGATGGTGAGTATTTTTATTAACCAACCGCAATGTTCAATTAGACTTTGATTGCCTTCGTACATTGTATGCATCCTCAAGGAAAGGTGACAAGAGGCATTTCACTCAGAGGTAAGATTGTAGGTTAACAGGAACAAGATAAACAAGAGAAGATCAACAAAAACACAAATAATGAGTTGATTATTAAAACGGCTTTTAACATTTATGTATTTACATTTGTTTTTTGCAGTGTTAGCAGTGCTGGGCGTGCACATAACAAAAGATATACTTTCAACAACTAATTCGCTTTTATTCTGTAATAATTACAATAATATAACTGATGTAAATTTATCAATAGCTGACATCCCTCAAACATGAATCATTGTCGTCGTCGTTATCACCTTTATTGTTGCTATTGCTATGATGATGTTGATGATAATGATGCTGCTGCTGCTGCTGCTGCTGATGATGATGATGATGATTATTATTATTATTATTATTATTATTATTATTATTATTATTATTATTATTATTATTATTATTATTATTATTATCAATCGGTAAAGAGTTGGTGCTGTTATGTTGTGTTTTTCCATGCGATCATAAGTATATATACAACCTGCAGTCCATTCGTTGAGGCCTAAGACCCTTTTTACCTACATCCACGAGTATTAAAAGCGGGTACATTGATCACAAGGACAAAGTGGCACAGTTCTCACACCTGAATTGCTTTTGTATTTTCGACTTTTCATTCACTACCACTTGTGTTATATAGTTATGGTCATTAACTTGAAAAATTAAAATAATACTGAAAATAGGTCAATGTGACTATTTTTGCGTCATAACGAGTGTATTGCAGTTATATTTTATTCTTCCGCACGGTTGTACAGACTTCTCTCTTCGCTTCAAGAATCTAAGGATACTTCTCAGTTTGCTTGCATCCCTGTTAACTTACAAATCTTTCGACCCGTATGGAAGTATGTATATATATATATATATATATATATATATATATATATATATATATATATATATATATATATATATATATATATATATATATATATATATATATATATATATATATATACTCTCTTACCAGCACATTTCTCATCAAATTTTTCTTCGATATTTTTGGTGCTTTGAATACTAATTTACTAAACTTATCTCAACGTCTCCGGTTGTGTTAGGTTGTGTTATACATCAAAGTTAAATTTAGCTTCCTTAGAGCTTGTTTTGGCCGTTTTAGCAGTGCACTGAAATGCACACGTTCATTAGCATCTGCGAGCATGATAAATCTTTGTACGTCAACGGCTATCAATTTTTATCTGTTTTCAACACTTACCATAGTTACAGTGTATTGGTAGGAACGATCCCATACCCGATTATGTGGCAGAAGTAGATCAACCTGATGGACTTTGGCGGGTGTTCTCACATCAAACCATCAAGGGAAATATTGTCTAATCTGTGTAGGTAAATCTTACTTAACGCATGTTTAGGTTGTCCTGTTTGAGAAATCCCATTTGTGACTTTTACTGCTGTCGCTAACGTTTCAGCAGCAGCTTTAACTTCATAATACTAACTAAACTTGGACTTCAGTATATTTCTGATAAAGTCTGTTTGTTAATTATTCTATATTATTAATGTTTATTGGTTTGCTTGTTTATTATATCAATTTATTTTAACTGGAAGTCTATTCTGCAGTAGGCAGGGTGCTAACGCAATCATAAAATTCATAATCCTTTATGTTACATATGGTGATTCTTGCTCAAAGTCTACCAATCACTGCATTCATGTCTTGGAAAGGTTCCGAATCTGTAAGTTACGGCACATGGATATCACTTGACGCTTGGTATACGAGATATGTCGCTAACATGGAGCATATACACGAATTATACGTCTTTTAAAAGACTAGTTTGGTAGCTAGAATCATGTCGTATATTTAGTCGCGTTTAAGGCCCACACTGAATCTATTAATAGGTGTGCTATTCATCTAGGTATTTGTGTCGCCGTTCAATGAGTAGTTTCGTTAATATGGAAATAATATCACAAGTGGCAACCCTTTTAAGACTATGAACCGATCTGCCCCACACCGAACACAACTTCACGTGATCGTGGCTATGCCATTATAGGTATTTGAATTCAGTTTTGATTCGAATTACAAGTTTCAATGTGGTGTCTAATACAATATTAAATATGACAGTACTGCACAAATTATTTTCAAAACTGCATGAAAACAATAGAAAAGCTCTGGTTTTTCCGTCATTATCTGGAGAAGAACGACATAACTGATCACGCACGGTAAACGTTCCAAAACTCAGTTTGCACACTAAATATTGGCTTGGCTGAATTTGGGAAAGCTCGGCTGTTGCCGTACATGATCCTGATATGGTTAAGGTAGGATTGATTGTGTATAATTTCACAATAGACATCTTTCCTACAGTCGACGAAGCTCCGACCATTAACGAATTTGATTCAAGTGAGTATAATCTCGTAGTATACAATGATATCATGCTAGAACATCAAGATTAACCCGTGAGAATATATTCCAGTGGCCAACATAATGACACAGACATGATGTGTATAACACACCAATGCGCGTAAATACATAAGTTGGTCAGAACAATTGTAAGATGATATTTCATGGCATAGATGCTCTTGGACTCGTAGACATTCGTTGGACCTGATGCGATACTAATTACTCATGTGATTAGTTTCGGAATATATTCGTCCAGGCCTTACATAGTTTCTCACTATTGACGTGACTTTTGGTCCAATCAGTGTTTGAACCTTTTCGGACATGATTATTTAAACTATTATGATGAATATAATACAAACAAGGCCAGTGAGATCATAGTACAGTATAGGTCGTGACGCCGCAAAAAGCTGCAACTCACCGGTCATGATACAACCAGAATCAAAACTATCAAGAAGTGTTACAATCCTGACAGGCGTCGTAGAAATATTTTGTGTGTCGATGATCTGTACCATTGCTCACACATACAACTGGAACAACGACGCAAGTGGCATCAATGGTAGAAATAAAGTAAAACGTGGAACTGTTGTTATCCAAGGATATTAAAAAAATTCACCCGAGCAACTACAGAGGAAGCAGAAAGCTTCCTAGATTCTTATGCTTCAAGCCACGAAGACGTTGTAGAACTTCTAGGAACTGTTGGTGTAATAGCAAAATACAGCCACGAACTTGATGAAGATATTAGATTGCCAACTGAGAATAGTTTCCAAATCAATGATGAAAACACCACATCGACAAGTTAAGTAACATTGCTGACAGTGGATCTTTTCGAATTTTATATATCCAGTTCTTAAAATAGCAACAGAATGGAAGAAGTCCGTGTTGAAAAGAAAACAACATTAAAATCCAGATCATTTGCCAAAGGTGGTCCAGGTTGGTATATTATGCAAGGTATAAACCAGCCATTCGTGAGGCAATGGAATAATATAATAACTTAATCGATACATACCAATTTAAAGCGAAGAAACGTGATGATAATATTGAGGGAAAGTCTTACAAATGAGGACCACGGCTGCGAACACATTAACATCAACCCCAACCTAAAACCAAATTAACAGACGTACTTGGACTGAACCCGAACCTACACCCAGCTGCATCCTCAGAAAAATTGGAATCCCAATGGAATATATATATATATATATATATATATATATATATATATATATATATATATATAACATTTTCCTATAACTGAACAATTTTATGAAATAGTCGATTAATGCAATCCTTCTTTTGGAACATGTGAAAATTGTCTGTAACCAGTCAAGCTGCTGATTGCCGATCTAATTGGAAACAATGTCTCAATGGGTAATTCCATTTTTATGTAACAATAAAATGTAATGACTACATCGAACAAAAATTAATTGTCCGTTGCTACAACGGTCTTTTTTCACTATGAATCTTTCCATTACACAACAGTGTAACCTTTATGATTGTGGACTATAATTATTTATTTGATGAAGAATTATTCTGAGAACAATTGTTTCCGATGATGCCTTAAATACCCAATGATAAGAAGTTTATTCTGAAACTTCTGAGGGTCTATAAAGTTATTCGTTTATTAATTCTCAAATTATAGATAAATGGAACAAATTAATTCGTAGCAGGTGTTGTTTGTAAATATTAACATACACATTCAATAGTTACGATTGTGTCTCTATTTATGCATAAGACACCTATGAAATTTAATTTTTAAAATACATTTTTATTTTAATTTAGACATATTGACAATGTATTTTGAAATTCAAAACGTACTCTTCTTCCTCCTCATCATCAGCTCCTTTTTGCTATTATTATTGTTTTTGTTTTTATTATTATTATTATTATTATTATTATTATTATTATTATTATTATTATTATTATTATTATTATTATTATTATTAAAGCCACACAACCAGGTATCTGCTCGAACACCATCAGTGATTTCTCTGCCAGATGAACTAAAGAGTATTTTTTCAGAAACAGGTAATATGTAGATCATATTTCCCCAAAATTAAAAGCCATCAACTTATGTTCCAGAATTATATTTGTAGATTCAATTAAAAAGAAAAGAATTGTGTAATTCTCTACGAAAGGCAATTCTCTTAAATACATTATTAAAACGTTAGAGGTTTATTTCTCTCTAAACTCTACTTCATTGGATTTGTTTGGCAAATTGTTGCTGCTGTATGACTAAGATATGACTCGAGTTGCACTTCGCTGGAACACAGGGTAACTTTGACCACTTTCATGTGTCTCAGCAGTTTGTGTCTGCTTTTCTTATCGGTTGGATCAGAGTGGGAAACAGCGATGATATCGTTATTTCTAGGTATCTTTTTGACCTGCAGATCAGTATTTTATATCTTACAGTATTATTTTCCACTCTCTCCGGAATATCAGCGATAATTACTTTTGCCAGTGCTTTATATAAGAAATACATTTGTTATAAATATAAAGATCTCCTTAGTGTTGTTTTTTTGCATATTTTGTATCTATCAGACAAATTATAAATTGTTGACTGCGGAATATGGTATTCGTTCATGTGTGTGTATGTGTGTGTGTGCTTGTGTGTGTATGGTGTTGCTTAGAAATAGAGATTGACATAGGAATTCTTACATTTGTCTAAATATTCCCTCTAAGCTGATGCACACTTTCTGACTTTAATGTATTATAGAAACTAAACTATCTAATATAGGAGTAGGAAGATTTGGACACCTTCTACACAACTAAATTTTAAAATAATAGCTAAAAGACGATTTATTTAAAAATTGTCGACTCTTGGCAATATTCTACAGCAATTAGATTTAAATATTTCTCTTTTGTTCCCGTTCTTGCCTGCAGGGTTAATAGTGTAAAAAACTATTAACTATTATTTTGCATGTTTGAAATGCTCTACATATTTCGCATATGAAATGCTGAATTTGTATAATTTTCAGATTCACAGACTGAAGTAACATCTAATTCCAGCAGTGATGCAAAGTCAAATAGTTATACAGCTACTATCCCTTCAACTCCGATGACTACTACCACAGAAACAGAGACAACTTCCACGACGACCACTACATCTAAATCCTCAAGCCCACTGACTTTAGTATCTGGTTCGACTTCTATCTCTCTTTTTCTTTTATCCAGTGATTAACCATATTGATGCTGCATGCCAAATTGAATTATGTGTCTCTATTTCGAGGTCCTTCCTCAAGAGAAAGGACTTGCTTGTCGGTTAGAACAGATTTTGGAAAATAATATTCCCATTGTGTCATTTCTAGTTATCTTCTCAACCTACCAGAAACGTTTTCATAGGTCTCAATATTGACTTCAATATTGATCGATCTCCGGACCTTCGGCGATAGAGTTACTCACATTTATTCCCTGTAATTTATTTGTCATTGCTATTGGTAAGGAAAATGTAGCTAATTGTGCGTTGTAAGGAATTATAAATTGTGACATCGACATGAAGCACATTTTAATGTCATTTTTACCATATTTTGTATATGTTAAAAAAGGATAAATAATGTCGTTGTTGACTGTGAATTAAGAAGGTCGCGCATGTGTGGGTATGTATGTATACAGTGAATGAAATAGGAGTTCTTATATATTGTCCGCATTTTCACCCGAATTGATAAGCATATTCTATGCCTTTTCTCTTCTGACAGTAAATGATCGTATAAAAATCTGAATTTATTCATTATCTTTCGTAAACTTCTTATATGAACACCACTAATACAATCTAGTTCCCACGCACTTTGATAACTGAAGCGTTTATTGGGGTTAAATAATTATAACTATTAAACTATTTATTTAGGGATATGGAGTCTTAGACACCTTCTACCTAATTATATTTGCAAACGATAGATAAGAAACAATTTATATAAAAATAGTAGAATGTTAGTGAGATTCAGCAGCAAATAGATTCAAAACTGAGTATCTCTTTCCCTTTCCTGACACCAAGTATTATAGTTTGAAAAAAACATGATTATTTTGAATGATAAAGATTCTCAACTTTTATAATAAAAAAATCTGAGTTTATATAATTAGCAGATCTACAGCCCGAAGTAGCACATAAGTCAGAAGATATTTGCAGTCATGATGTACAACATATATCTTTTGCAAATGATGGCCGTACAGCACCTCCAGTGAGTGTCACTCATGCAACGCCGAGGGCTTCAACAACCACAACAGAGACAACACCAAATCCCACAAGATCCTCAATCGCATCGACTGTAATATCTGGTTCGACTTCTCTCACCGTCTCTGTTTGTCTCTAATTCTCTGTCTGTCTCAGTTTCTCTGTTTCATATTATCTGATTAATCGTGTTGATGGCTCATGTAATTCTCTTTGTCAAAATTCTTGTTCAAGGGCGAAGTTTTTGGTGGGAAAGAAAGTAGCCTAAAAATCCGATTGTACAAGATCGATAGCTTACATCTGTGGTATAATAAAGCTGTGTGTATGTAAGGAGAAATGCAATCTGGAAAAATTTATATTTTCTTTTTCCTATTTGTGTTTTTTTTTTGAAGTTGTGCGTGTGTGTATTTGTTAGCGTTGTGAGAGATGAATTATCAATTTGTCATGAAAATAGCAATTATATCAATTTGTTGTTCTAAAATTCCCTCAATTTTCTTTTCTAACACTTGTTCAGTACTCACGAGTAATCAACCATCACTTCCACCGTGTGCATGTTCTTATTGTGGTCAGCTGGGAAAACACTACCATCCAATCGCGAGCAGCAGCAGGAAATACCGTAAGAAAAAGCATTTCCGATGTCGTTACTGCGGGATTTTCTGGAATAAGACTACTAGTTTGCCGTTGTATTCTCCATGTCCATTTATCTCAAATAAGTCTTAAAACATTTGGTGTAGTAAGTAATTTGATATAGTTGTTTTTTAGTAGCAATGGACAGTATCTTTGTATAATGTTAAACATATGTTTCAGTTGCCTTACATGTATACGTGTCATTTGAGAATTAGATTCATTGTGTTACGAGCAGAATACATCGTTGTTTTTGGTGGAGATATCATAGAGTTGTCTGTAAGATATTTCACAAGGACATAACCTGCTGTTACCAATTATAAATTGATTTAATTTGTGTAAACTTTGCTTTTGTTTTGCCAGCTTCGCTTCTATAACGTGTAACTCTAAGTATATTGGAACAAAACATTCATTTAATATACATAATTATTTATAAATAGTATTCTTCAATTATTTATTAAATATTTATTAGATTTAATTGCTTGAGATGTTTATTCAAAAATCTGAATAATACTGTATCTAAAGCAGATCCCAATTGTTTGCAAATGACGGAAACTAGTCCAATAATTTTTATTGGTTGTAAAATAGAGATAAAAAATAAAATAATATTGAAATAAAATGTTTGACATATACTGTATAGATATTTCTTTATGTATTACTGACTCTTTTTGTGATAGTCTCCGCTTTTCTGCCAATTTTCATAATTACTAGATATCTCAAACATAGAATACAATTAGCAAAACAAAAGCCAGACATGAAATTATTCTGAGGGTAATAACATAACAGGTAGTGTTGAATTTCATTGACATATTGGTTGAATATCTAAAGAATGTATGAATGTAATAAGAGTGTATTGGTAGATGTTTAGACAGACTTTGATGACGTTGTATAAGATAAAACCAGTGTTGGAATGTTTTCTCTTTCTTGAAGATGTCGTGCAATTATAAACTAATGTTCTTTTAATTTTGATTGTAAAAGAGGCACTGGGCTCACTTACAACTATTGAACACTATAGGATGACCGTATTTCGTGTTTAAAACTAGTATCGGGATTATTGCTAACGAATAAATTGATAGATTAAATACCTGTCAAAAAGTTTTAATATCAAAATTGAATTTCGCTTAAGTAGCGAATGTAATGACGGTAAATTATTGCATAATAAAGAAACTTGGCATATATATATATATATATATATATATATATATATATATATATATATATATATATATATATATATATATATATATATATATAAGACAGAACAGACTGTGGTACCCCTGGATTCTGTAGTAAAATCTTGATAATAGTGGGCAGAAATAATAGTTTGATACTAACAATACTATCATACAGGTTAGAGAAATTAAATTCGTACTCTACCGAATTTCGAACCCAGGTCCGCGAGTAAATGGCACCCATCGCCTTGCCTGGGTTCGAAACTCGGTAGAGTACGAATTTAATTTCTCTAACCTGTATGATAGTATTGTTTGTATTAAACTATTATTTCTGCCCACTATTATCAAGATTCTACTACAGAATCCAGGGATAGAACAGTCTGTTCTGTCTGGTATATATTTATAATTCTTTGTAATACAACAATTCTATATACCTTGATTTCTTTCATAGGAATCTGGAACGACTGTATATATATATATATATATATATATATATATATATATATATATATATATATATATATATATATATATATATATATATATATATATATATATATATATATAAGAATTAATTACTAGGTCGTCAAGCGAGCTTTTATAACACCGATTCAGTGCCATCATTTTTTGGTGATGCGTGCTTAGTCGTGACGGTATATGGGTTGGTGCGTGCAGGCAAGGCGATGGGTGCCATTCACTCGCAGACCTGGGTTCGAAACTGGGTAGAGTACGAATTTAATTGCTCTAACCTGTATGATAGTATTGCTTTTATTAAGCTATTATTTCTGCCCACTAATATCAAGATTCTACTACAGAATCCATGGATAGCACAGTCTGTTCTAGCTGGTATATATTTATAATTCTTTGTAATAGAAAAATCCTATGTACCTTGATTTCTTTCATAGGAATCTGGAACGACTTTATATATATATATATATATATATATATATATATATATATATATATATATATATAGATATATATATATATATATATATATATATATATATATGAGAATTAATTACTAGGTCGTCATGCGAGTGTGTCCGCTACGCACGAGCTTATAAAACACTAATTCAGAGCCATCATTTTTTTGGTGATGCGTGCTTAGTCGTGACGGTATATGGGTTGGTGCGTGCAGGCAAGGCGATGGGTGCCATTTACTCGCGGACCTGGGTTCGAAACTTGGTAGAGTACGAATTTAATTTCTCTAGCCTGTATGATGGTATTGTTTGTATTATATATATATATATATATATATATATATATATATATATATATATATATATATATATATATATATTGATAATGTTCTGATTCAGTTACTAATAGATGAAAAATGTTTATGACAAATACAGAATTATTTTAGCTTATCCTAAAGATAATAAATTTCGTGATTTTCTTGATTCAATTCATGGTACCAAAACTATTGTTTTTTTGTATAAAATATTGCATATTAAAAACATAAAGATTTCAATCATATTTCAGAAGTAATTCCAAAAAAGTTGTTGATGCACTAGTACAATACTACAAATTTTGTTATAAAACAATATAATAAGTACTACTGTAGAATGCTTCCAGTAATAACATATTTGCCATTGTTAATGACTAACTCTGATATAATTTCTAGTTGAGTATTATTAAATCCTTTTGTTAATCATATCTGGTGTCGGTGTCTCTCTTTTAAAATTTGTTAAAGAAACCTTACCCAGAAACAACAAATACATTCTCATAACACAGGGAGTATTACTTTCAAAAAATTATTTGATCAAATACGATCTTATTTGCTATGTATAAAATATGATATGAACGATTTAATACGCAAGTTATGTATTATTAACAGTATTTTAACAGATATCCTACCAATGAGATTCATCAAATATGAAAAAGATTATTATAAAATATGGTTACCACAATAGTATATATTTAGAAGAAAAAAAAACTAGAGGTCTCCACGTTTGGTGGGGGTTTTGGATTGGGGGTTGGTCACTAGTCCAGAATCCGCATTTAGTTGAGAATCCGCTTACTATCTTGCTGAAAATTGTGCAGGATATATTTATGGTTTTTAAGGAGAGAGGTCTCAGGTGGTGAAAATTGTCAGAATATATTTATTTTGAAGTTCTGGTCCAGAATCTGCATTTGGTTTAAGATCAGCCACCTAGCATACACATTATTTATTTTAGTCTGCCTGACACGAAATATTATCAATAAGACACAGTTAAACGACTGGAAAAGATATGTCTCAGATTTGGAAAAGGAGATTCAATGTATCCATCTTCATGTGAGTTCTGTGATGCAATTTGTTGAGACATTTATACGAAAAGAAGCTAATCATTTTCTCAAGGATATTTGTTCTGCTATATTATGATATAGGCAACAATTTGTATAAAAACAAGCCTCTAAAATAAAGACCAAACCTCGTGATGCTGATGATAGGTTACATAGTTACTACTATTACATCGATATTTATTAAATTCATATCTGACTATAATTAACACTCTAAGAAAAAGAAATATCAACAGAAGTGGTTTCCCTGGGTAAAGGTAATTTTTAAACTTCGCTCTTAACATCGCTAAAGCTACATAACATAAATACCAAGACAAAGGGAGAGCGTCAACTGTATGTTTTTGAAAAAAATCTCGTATTCTTGATGAAGAAAGTTTGATGCAGAAGTGTTAAAACACGCAACACCTGACTCACAAATAATTGATTACTTTCAATGTTATAGAGAAGTACATGAATCCATTTAATGGGAATGTAATTGAACCTATACGTATTAACAGCATTTTTAATTACGCTTGGGTCTTTGAATATTAATAGGTAGGTTCTATAGATGCCCAGTCAGTGTGAATAACGGATTTTGTTTCAGTTTCGTTTCATATTGTACTCAAACGTCGTGGATTACCTTGCTCTTGTATATGCACAAACTGCATTCAAGTCTATTCATTATTAATATTTCGCACAGCTTTCAGTAACATTCACTTGACGAGCAATATTCTTTTAAATAAATCACTTGAAAACGATGGGTCATTCTCAAAAATAAAAACAATGTGCTGGTTAAAATCCATAGATTGCTTTATTTACATCAGGTAAATATATTTTCATTCTGGATGTTCTTTGATTTCGATTAAAGTAAATTATCATAAAAAATATATAGACTGATAATATTACTTGCCTTCCTTTGTGTATTGAAAACCGTCGTTTTTAACTAAAGACAAATAAACATAACTATCATTACAACTTTTAGTTTGATGCTTACTATACCGGCGTCATAATAGGAACATGTATTCTGAGTGGCGTTATGGCTAGGGTTAGGACTGTAATTAACTTGCATTTTGAATACTGGTTTATGTTTTTGATGTCTGAAATGTTGCATCATCATTTATAATGTTTCATGTTTCCATTGACAATTTGTGTTTGTCAGAATTTTAGTACTATAATCCTACTATCACATTGAAATAGTATGCTTGATCACACAGCTTGGGAAGTTCTCAATTGGTATAAATCATTGTACCCCTCCCAATGGACGTACAAACCTAACATTTATGTAAGCGTTCATCCTTATTGCTAATATTATGTTGCAATTTTGCTGTTTTTAAGACCAGATCATCTATGCATGTATTAGTTATATATAGAAAAGTAAGCAGTATCTTCACTGTTTCATAATATTGTTTTATGCAGTCAATGAACACCATCTGGAACGCAACTAAAAAAAACGATACGAAATGTAGCGGGTAGTTAAATGATTTGTACAGTCACACTATTTATTCATTATGACCTCTATTCACATGCTACCTGATAGTTAATATTATGGAAGACATAATTTCTGTCTATCCTATCATTCTTTTTCTTGTTCCAACCCATCTCTCTCCCCCACCAAAAAAAAATACAATGTTGGAAAATGTACACACTCGCAATCACAAAAATGTTTGGACAATAGTTTGACTTATAATTAAGAAATTCAGAAATTATTTTCGAAATATTCTGGCTCAGTGATTCCTACCAATTCTTTTGTGATTATAACTATCACATTATCTTAACTTTCATCGTTTATTATCGAATAACTTTACACGTATCTAATATTTAGAAGTCATTTGGCTTTTTCTAAGAGCACAGTTGACATTGCATCAGACTAATTAGACCCATATAGATAAAAATGAATATAATCAGATTTGACATGTGCAAATGGTTACAAATCTCTATATTGTCATACAAATCTAATATATCCAATGTAAAATATTATCAATCATTGCTTGGAGCGCAATGCATGTTCTAATTTTGTTCTAGAAAAATTAAGTATTGACGATACAAGATACAATCGCACAAAAGAGAGTAGACATAGAAAAACAACAAGTAAAATAATCTAATAAAAAAATGATACGTAGATTCAATCGGAGAATGTCTAATATAACTAGCAGTAATAACTTTAATGCTTATATTTAAAGGAAAGGGTAGTGTTTGAATATTCATTTAGGATGCAATTATATGGCTTATCATTCAGTTAATAATTTTATTATTAGTCGACACATAATACTAATTCGTGCAACTAATACCGAAACTATCTAACAGTGTTTCGCTCATTACATGCCAAATTGACAAATTACAACGAATCTTAGTTGTATTCTTAGTCTTTGTTAGAATTTGCAGTTGAATATTCTAGTTATACAAAATTTATAGAGATGTTATTCGTGACGCAGCAAATAATAAATATGAAGTTGCCACCAAAATTTACTACCTAACCCTAACCCTCTAATATCTCTCTACGTAATTTTATAGCACGCAATGACAAATTATAGTATACCTGATACGTATGTTTACTTATATTAAAAACGAGGAACTGAAATTTACATACATTTTATTGCCATATTGGTAGTTTTTCATTACTTGGTTTTAAATTCTTTTGATAGCATAATTGTTCGAAAGGATGATATATGTAGATTGTAAAATTGCTAAGCAATATGTCACGGTTAGTATATGTTCGAGTTCAGTTGCATGCATCCTAATTTTATCAACCGAGCATTCCTTCCTAATCTAGTCGGTTCTTTACAAGATTTTAAAATACAAGCGATGTTAAATGTAGGTCAATATCCGGGTATGGGCATTTGTTAGGCTGTTGGAACTCATACCCATTCTCAGCTATAATTCCAAATTGTGACTCTAAACGAAACTAAAGGCAAACATCTCTGGAGATAGATTATATACACGAACCTATTTAAGTACAAACGGTATATGACTGTGAAGAGCATGACAATTAGCAGGCATATTATCGTTGTCTGCAGGGAGATGACAAATAAAAGAGTGGTTTGAAATTCATGTTCAGAGTGGTCCCTGTCTTTCCAAAGCACCATGCAAAGTAAGTGAAAAAATGGAAATGACATGCACGATGCTTTTTGAGCAAACTATAATTGAATTTTAGCACATCTGATATTAGCCTTTATTGGTGGATTTTGAGTTAGATAACAATATCGAACGTAACTGATCTAAAGCACTGTGGTGTCACTGAAAATGCGAAAATGTTGTGAACATATGTCAAAATATTCAGCAGATTTACGGAGTTCCATTTGTTCAACCATACAATTTAGAATACAAGTATCACACTTTTCACTTTTAAAAAAATTGTTCATTATAGGCAACCTTTCAGAGAACTAATTATGAAATAAAACAGGCGATCTTCTGAGGCAAAAATGATGACATTCTGTCATAAAATATGACACTCCTTTTCATATCTCCATCTTAATTGTCCCGAAATTATGGACTCTAAGAGGTAATTATTTAGCTCAGTCGGGAAGCAGTAAATGAAATAGCATGCCAATCAAACCGTCGAATGTGTATCCTGACAGCAAATAACGACACACTTTTTCGGTTATCTAAGCTTACTTTTATGAGAGAGGGATAGAGTGTATATACACCATGTAGTGCTAAAATAAATCTGCTTGTAAAATTAATTTCAGATGTTTTTTCTAAAATGATGCTTAGTTAAAGAAAGGGTGGGGATAACGTCATTACATTTTTTCAAAAAGTCCGATACTTAATCGTCTTGCTGTTAATAGTTTTGTCAGAAAACATACCAGTGAACTGCGGTTTTTCTCACTTAATTCATATATTTCACTGCATACAGTATATATTAAACATACATTAATTACAAAATGAGTTTAGTAATATAATCTCAACTACGATATCGTAATTACAAAATGAGAATATTGTTTTATAAATACAAAACCAAAAATTAAAAACAAATAAACAAAATGAACTGTCTGTGTATATTCAATATAGCCCCTAAAATAATTATGCCCCAATATCAATAAAATCAAAATATAAATTAGTGTGATGCATAACCATAAATGTATATAATTAACCAACAGAAGTTTACATTGTTTGAAACTAAAAAAATTTATTTCATAATTTATCCTTACAACGAGCAAGTTTGTTTTAAGGATTCGGTGTCAAAATGCCGAGGCTGTTCATGCTCTATGATAAATATTGTTTAAAGTCTGGAAAATATCCCTGTAAATAAAAATATCAAACAAGGCTTAAAATTCAAACCACAGTTTTGTTATAATATATCAATGTTTCAAACACATTGTTTGTAAATGTTGCAAAAGACCAAATTTTTTGACACGCTCACTCAATTCTTTGGCCATGGTGATATTGTCACATATTTATATTAATTCTTTCATAGTGGTCTTGATGTGCATGCCCGCATTAGTTTGTATGGATATTGCAATGCGGTCATCGATAATGGAATCCTAAGCTTACTTTATTAGTGTGCCAACATGTTTGCACGAGGCTGTTAGGAAGTTAACTTTGGGCAACGGAAACTTAGTTTTAAAAATATACTGATGTGATTATGATGATGCTTGCAAACTATGCAAGCGTATTTTGCATATACTAAAATGCACAATCGATTTAAAGAAAGAAAAGGAACTTATATTATTTTTATAGAAATGAATTAAAACAATATATGATTGGAGATTTTCAATCCACACATGGTAGTCCATCGGCGTATTTATTCTTCGGACGTTTTCGTTTGAGCTTAACAGAATCATTCGGCATTTGGTTCCTGTGCTTTGGGTCTATCTGCTTGGCATCGAAAGCCGGTGACTTCCCGGGTCCGTGGAATCCAGGAGGAAGACTGATTATAGGACTAATATCTGAGACTTCAAATTCATTTTCGTCATCATTGCTTTTCGATCGTGACTCAGAATCTGAACTCTATTGTAAAAATACATTTTGAAACGTAATTATTGTCTTGTTTTTACAGAGATATGTTGATAAAATAAAAAAAGCATATTTTTCTAGCAAGCTAACTTCCACATACAACTGCCCAAGATGCAAATTATACCGTATTTAGTCGTACACGCTGTTTATTACATTCGTACAGAGCACGAGATCCTGTCCCATTACACTTTACGTTCTCGGCTTCTTAGATAGTTCAACTGTTCTCAACTGCCTGTCACGCAACTCATGACGCGAACAGCTGCTCAGAATAATCAAAACTGCGCCCCAAAGAAATGATCGAATTCATAGTGGAGACGCAAACAACTTTACCAGAATATACGCAAATGCTCAGAAATGGTTTAATGATATGCATAATTTTTGCTTAATTAAGTATTCGAGCTCGGTTTATTTGCTTTTAATACACGTTGTCGACAAATGTTTGAGAAAATCCTCGTATGTTGATGCAGTCTTTGAAACGCAATCGCACTTGTACATACGAGCTTGGACAATATCGAGAATTTTAAATGCGCCACATTTGTTGATAAGTCTTTGGCTATCTGATGCTGCGTGCAGATTGTTTTCCGGTCTGTTATATTTCCAAGCAAAACAATAACGTTACCTGATTTTAACTCTTTATGCGATTCAAAACTGTTATCTACCTATCCTCATTAATAACAAGCCTAATGACACGACTATATGAAACTATGAATGATGCGGCATATTAAAAACGCGTTGCCTTATATAACTTTGAATTTGTTTGTACTCACATCTGAACTTTTCGGTTTCCTCAGTTTGTTGTAAGCAAGTGCAGCTGCAGTGGCGAAACCTAACAACGCAAGTGTTCCCAATACGGCTCCAACTATGGTTGGCACTTTATTGTCGTCCTTTGTAGAACCTGATACAGGTATGGAATGAATTGAACAAAATGTACATATCACATGAACTCACAAATGCATCTACCCCGAGGATTACGAGCATGTATGTTATGAGTTATAATGATTCCCGTTTCAGCAGTTTCAATTTCACGCAAATAAAGCCTTTATAAAAACTCTGAGCAAGTCCAGAAATGTCATAGTACACGCTCGACATCCAGCTTGCATACGATTAGCACCAGTATTGCAATAATGTCCAGAGTAGCTTCAGGTTTTGCCTATCTTTAAATTAACTTGACATATCTAGCTGACTGTAACTGTTAGGAGAAAACAGGAAATATATTTTACACATCATCGTTTTGTCTGGAATCTAATGTGGTAGCCGAAAAATGATACAACTCACGCTATGAATACTGCAAAACCATTATTGTTATTTTTCACAGTCTTTGCTCACCAGCGTAAGGATATTTATCCCTAACGAGAGCTGCTGAGGCAAAAAGAACATACCTACCGTGTAATAAGTCCAGTGCCTGTCGTACGGATATGTTTTTCGCGACATATTGCATATAGAAATTTCACAGGCAAACACCTTGCTCCGAATTGAACTCGTCTCTAATTTTTCTATGAGTTTTTCATAGATTACGTAGCTCATATCAATAAGCTATTTATCTCAGCAAGTGTTCTTCTTTGAGCAAATCTGATATTTTCAAACTATTAGTGATTTGTTTAAAAGATCCATAATAAACATTTTCTCTAATGGTGTACATTGAGGTTTCAGTATATTTGTCTCTTTAATTGTCTATTGTAAGACACATCAAACGATAATTTACATTTTAAAAAACTGATTGAGGCAAAGTAATATACAACAACTTATTTATGAATACATACCATCTCCAGTGCCACCTTTTATTGGCTCCGAGATGGGCAAACTATCACCACAGTTATACACGGGTACTTGCGGACCGCAGTTCATCCTCAGACTGGCACTGACTTCAGTAGCTGTAATTATAAGATAGCACAACAGTAAACACTTTATCTCAAGCTTTCACGTTTACATAATGGCGTACGTCATTCGGAACATACTCTTCATAACGGTAACTCAACCAAATGTTTGACAGGTTACTTAACATAACGGGAGAGGTAATTTTGAAAAGCTCACGACAAATGTAACCATGAACCTTTCTATATCGCTGTCATATATAATTATTATCAAGTGAGCTAAAAAATTAATCAGATTAAATGGAACGCGTTCCTTTTGGATATGCTATACATTATTGCTAAATGTACAGTCAGATGCAATCTATATCTTTGACCGTCTAATACTGAATCTTGCGTAAATTTCGTTTCAATATAAAACTAAGGAACAAAATAATCCCTCTCAATATATAAAGCTATCGTAGTGTAAACATTTAAATGAAAATAATATAACATTTTATATTGACCTTTCTGAAATAACATATTCTCCAATATTCATTTTAAATTTAATGCAAGCTAATCTTCAATAAATATTTCTTTTTATAAACACATTTACCTGTGAGTTTAATCCAGAACATCCCGCCTTGTTCCAAGTATGTATTGTCTAGTCGAAAGGAGATATTGTTCGTTTTACTTGTATATAAAATTCTTGCCTCAAAATTATTATTGTCGTAACAGGTGATTGATTTCTCGTTTTCTCCATCCTTTACCACAAGCCTCTGTACGCACTTCCCTTGGATGTCAAAGGAAAAGCGAATGTCAAGGGCGATAATTTGAATGAATCCCAAAGTAGTATGCACGTCGCAAACTCCTCCAGTCTGGCATGCTGAAATAGCTATTCCTTCTTTATATCCGTAATTAGATATATAGACACTTCCACCAGGGACGGGACTTATAGGACCAACAGGTTTGTCGGAGTCTATGGCCCCAATTCTTGACTCTGTAAGCAGATTATATAAGGTGTAAAGCAGTATTATATTAGACTGATAGATACAAAGATAGATGAAGTAAGGTTATTTGTAAATACTAGATCGCTTCTTTCGACAATGAATGCGACATTTAGATAAAAAAACAAGTTTCAAATGAATAGTTATGAGAGGGACCTAAGATTAAACGTTCAAGAGAGCTGACGATCAGAAGTAAGAAGGTTATGAAGCATGCGAATTTTGCTCAGCCTTATCAAGATAGTATATTAGCATGTTATCTCCTTTGAAGTTAAGGAACAATACAATTGTGTAGTTATTGTCTCTATGGAATATATATTAACATTATATAATCTTAACTATATTGTTAAATTACCTGCCTCTTGTCTGTAAAGCCCAAATTGAGAGATAATTTGCTTACGAAATCATTCAAGTGTTAAACGCTATGCTTGTAATCATCCATATACAAAGTGTAGTACTCTAATATGAGAACACTTCTTAATTAAAAATAAACGCGAGCATAATTGGTTTCTCAGTGTTTCCGTTGGTAAGCAATACTTTAAAAAAAAAACACCAATAAATTAGAAATAATAATAATGAATATAAAAAATTAGCAAACGTTTGTCCGAAGCAATAAATATTGCATACGACTAAATCAATATTGATTCACTAGATTTTTGTAAAATTCGAAAACTCTAAACATGAATATCCATGAAGAAACCCAATAAAGATTCAAGCATTTCCAAGCATTTTCATTTCATTTAGAAAATCTTAATATGAAGACAAACATTGGACAATACTTCCACAGTTTCTGGTAGAGATGTTATATTGTTAAGGGCTTTATAAAGACAACAATTAGGACTCACTATGCTCTCTGTCAGTTTCTCTGCTTTCAGGACTATTTTAAATTTAAAATTTTGGTCTGCCTGATCAAGTCAGTTTACTCGGCTTTCAGGTCAATTTTAAATTTAAAATTTTGCTCTGCCAGAAGATGAATATTCAATATCAGTTATGATCACCGTTTATGCAAATTTATCATCAGCCATCAACAGTGTCGTCTTCCTTTATAAAGATCCATAAGGCTAATGTACCATACCCCGTGAATGATGATCAATCAAGATTCTAAGACAAGGCAAGAATCAAAACTAAAGTCAATTGAAAGTAGACATATGAAGCTGCTTAGTAAAGCTGTTATGAATATATACTTCGACCGAAATGGAACTGGACTGGATGGAGTTAAGAATCTCATTTTGTTCCCGATATTTTTCCATTTCACTTTCTGACATTTGTGATGGAAATTTGCATCTGTATCTTCCACAGCCCTGATACATAGTATTAAGATTTTATGGTCATAAGCTACGTAACGAAAAAAATAAAGTCAACAAGTTTTATGAAACTTAATAGACAATTTTCAAAATGTGAGAGAAAATTATTGATATGAAGTGAATCCAAAATAATACTGAAAGAGTTATATTGATGTCCAAGGGAATTACAAGGTCCGTATAAACTTCAGAACCGAACATGTATATTTATCGTTTTCTGAACATTTCAATGTTTACAATATCATAGTCCAAACAATGAGAACTTTACATTTCCACTGAACAGTCCAAGCAAATGATTTTCTTCTCAAATAATATTTAAGAACAAAATAAAACATATCTACAGAATTAAAGCTACAATAGGAACACAAGAAATATGATTTCTTAATTCTCTCCTTATATTTTGTTACAGTTACGTTAAAAATCTAAATCACACACACACACACACACACACACACACACACACACACATACACTCCTTTTATGCACCTCCTGTTACAATTATATCTCATAACATATCTCTATGAGACAGATCATAGTACTCATTTTAATAATTCAAACTACCTGTTCATGCGACCTACGTCATCCAACAACAATTAACTTACTTCTTCTTAGATACCACGTTTCCAAGGGGTAAAAGACCAAAACTCTTAAAAATGTTTACTAATAATTCTTGTATTAGTAACATTCAGGACGTAAGAAAACATCCATTTATGGATCCTACGAAATTGTGCGACCTTTAATGTCATAGAACGGACCATCTGCATATACGCTACTAAGGATATTCTCTAAAATTTACAGCCATGAAGACCAAATTATAAATATTACATACAATCATATCTCAGGAGTTTAAAAAATATATAGATATACGAACGAATAGAAATAGATAAAGCAGTTACTAGTCCAAATATCTTACCTTTAATACAGTCGTAAACGATGTTCATATAATGTGTTGTATCAATATACCCAGGATCACAATGTCTATCGGTGACAATACTGGCAACTGTCACGTAGCATGACTGCTTTCCGTTACATTGGAAGTACCTGCTGTAATCTTGTGTATAGCTATTAAATATTTCAAGATAATGATAATAAGACACCTGAAATTTGCTAAAAATGTTCATGTTACATCGACTAGACGATGGACATATTTCGGGCATCAAATTGTCATCGTATTCATGCTATTTGGCAAATATATCAAAACTGATTAGCTATTGAGATTACTTTTGTCCTTGATTTCTTTATATCAACCAACAAGAAGTGACGTTACTTTTGAAATTTCACTCTCATACATTGGAAAGTCGTATTCAAAGTTGACTTCGATTCTGTTTAATAATAATCAGAACTGATTTTAACGAGTTGAGCAAAGCAACTATTAAACGTCAGGCACGCTTAAGAGCTAAACACAAAAAAATCTCCGGAAGTAGACTTATGTTAATTGCACCGTATTGCATAACCTAGCGCTGACAAGCTGTCCCATTTGTTTCAAGGCTTGAAATTAGGAACGATGTTAAAATATTAAATACATGCATATTTATCTCTTCATCCACACTTAATATGTATAATACTATAATATGGAATCTAGATAGTCTACAAGTTAAAAGCCAGATGCACGTCTCCCACTCCCGGAGTATGGCACAGAGAACGTGATGAAATTTACAACGGGTAATCGAGTAGTTATCTTTATTATAACCCTTCTAGGATTATTTTTCATCAAATGTATGATACAAGGGTACAGGGGTACGTTCCCTACCACATATACATGATCCATAGTCTTTATTGTAAATACATTTCATTTCGTCTTCTCGTGGTCTTCATATATACAGCCACGAGAAGTTGTCAATGTATAAGTTATAGCAAAGAGGTAAATCCAGAGCCCTTTTAGCAAGATCCAACGTCTATAGCAGATGTAAGTCTTATTTCGTCTACGAGTGACCTTCAAAACAAATAAATAATTATAAGATAGAACTTTCGATAGTTTCCAAGTTGCAGGCTGGGTGCAAGTTCCATACCCTTTAGATATGGCACTGGGTCTCTATTTGTATACTTGTTTGACCTAATCGCTTCGTGTCCTCGAGCTTATGCATTGTCATAGGATAAGGATCTTAGCATTTTCCAAATTATGACCCATAGGAAACATTTCCAAGTCCCAACTATAAGACCCAAGGTTTCAATACAAAAACAGTTCTCTATGTTCAACCTCGACCATTATACGCGCATATGTCAGGTCTGCTTCTCCAATATTTAAGACGTTATTTGAGAGTTTTTAAACTAAATCCCCCACCCCGTATCCTTGCTCTCAGAGACCAAGTGAAACATTTTAAACACTTGGACATATCTACATACTATCGCAATTCTGCCATGTCCTAAAGTGTGCAGTCTTCATATTTGTGTATGATAAGCTTCACTGTAATACTAAAGGTCGGTGAAAACGATATAACTCCCGTTTGCTTCAATAACTTGAGGGATAGTAAGAAACATTGTGGATTACATTTATATTAATTTAACACGCATACTACTAAGATAATATAACTTTATTTTATTGTTTTTAGGGCATTTTAAGTCTTTATGTTTTTGGCTTGGTAATTTTGCTTAATGCGAGCAATATCATCTTCGAAGACCAAAACCATGACATTCCAACACATTTGTGTATCTTTCCTCTTATAATAGCCTAAAATGCAATTCTCCGAGACATTGCAAAAGACATTGTCTTGACGTTGCTAGGTAATTAATGTTTCAAACAGCATTTATATGGTGTTAAATTGCATATTTTTGTGATCGACAAATCAGAAGCATTATGCAATTGAGGATAAATAGGACAAAAATATCTAATTTAATTTCTGTGAAGTTGTATTTTTCTTAATGTGTTCTTTAGGACCGTGAACAGAATTCTGTTATTGCATGTGGACTACTTCTGGAACAATTCTGTGACTTGAAGATTATTAATAAATATAACTAACCTTATAGCACAGTCTTCATCATCATACGTGCAGCAGTCTGGCCTAGTGGAGGCAGAGACGCCTTTACAGCCACTGAGAGTTCGCTTAGCAAATAGGTACACGTGAAGGACTTGAATAACTCTCTCATCAGGACAGGACAATTCGTACAGCTGGGCATAGGTGTTATTTGGCACGCACATGGTGGAAGTGTGCTCGATGTCTATCATTATACCGAATATAATTACTTTTAATAATTAAATATTACATAATTTAGAAAGACGACATTTTCGCAAGTCTACATATCACATCCCTACTGTTTTAAGACATGTAGTAGGTTATTATCCATAATAGTCCCCCCCCCAACTCCTCTATATATCTCTCTATTGCAATCGTTTGCCCAAACTATAATCTTTTTATTTGAATTAAAATATATTTAGGAAGGATTATGTTCGAACAAGAATTAAAAATATAGGAATAAAAACACATTTTAAAGCATACGTATAAATGACGAAGAGATCGAAATATGTTCTCATAATTGTAAATGGAGATAAAAATAGATTTTGCCTAATTTAGGAGCTATTTAATTAAGAAATATATCTTAATATTAGTATATTTTAGTTTGTATGCCCTATGACCCTATTTTGTTTTTATGACTTCGACTTCATATATATTAATTAGTAACATCGATTCAAGCTGTAATGAGGTAGCAGGTATGTATTTATAAATGTTTATGAAAATATACTGCGTTTTGTGCATGCATGTATATGTAGTGTAGGTAGGATCTACAATGTAAGACGAAAGATCTGGATACATCTATGCAAGTCAGATCAGGTGATACACATTTAAGCTGTGTACATTTATACATCTATATGGTTACGTATCAATACTCTAAGAATATTTTATTCAATGCAATATTAAAATACTAAAAAGAGACATAATTCTCGACAAAATGTATTACCCATTATTAAATCACTAAACACTAATAAGATTTAGCGAACAAGGAGTAATGTGTAATAAAAACACGTTTCCACTACCATCTTCATCAGGCGAAAGTTCATCTCCACATCGGTATACAGGTGTTGTGTTCCAGCATTGAGCACTTATCCTGGCACCATTTATCACTGCTACAATATAAGGGACACAAAATGGTTTCAAACTTCCATACTACTACTACTACTACTACTACTACTACTACTACTACTACTACTGCTGCTGCTGCTGCTGCTACTACTACTACTACTACTAATAATAATAATAATAATAATACTGCTACTACTACTACTATTACTACTGCTACTACTACTACTGCAACTTCTACTTCTACTACTAACCGCTACTACTAATACTACTATTGCTACCACCACCACTATTGCTACTACTACAATTACTACTACTACTACTACTACTACTACTACTACTACTACTACTACTACTAATAATAATAATAATAATAATAATAATAATAATAATAATAATAATAATAATAATAATAATAATAATAATAATAATAATAATAATAATAAATAATAATAATAATAATAATAAATAATAATAATAATAGCAATTCATAGGCCACCGGGATACAAATAAATTTAGCTTAATATTTAACACGTCATTTCTTAGTGTAAATAACCGAAAACTCTTAATCCTCGTTAAAAAAAAATATTTGATTTTGAGAAGTTTTCGGGTTTACTGTGGTTCTTTCCGATGTAAAAAAAAACCTTTTTCTTAGTACTTTCATGACCAGAATGTACTTCCAGGAGCTCACGTTTCTGTGTGTGCAAGAGTGCACAAAGTAAGAAATCTAACAATACATTTTCCTTTCGAAAATCACATCATGTCACATGAATAAATACATTTGATTCACATTGAATTACAGTCATCGTCACAAGAAACCATCCTTGGATTGAGATGGTTATCAACTTTATTTAAGTCAAGTTGAATTAATGAATGATATTGTGCAATGTTTAAATGCTTATCGCTCAATGTAAAAGATATACAGTGCTGTATGGGGGACACATAATATTAAATAGCAACAGCTCGTGTACGTTGAATCACTGAAAATATACAGGTTAGTTTTTAGGTATTTCTTATGGCGACTTTTAATTAATTACATACATTCAAGCTAGAGGGTCAACAGTCTTGAAAAATTTTAAGAATTATGCTTTAATAAGAAAAAAAAACAGGTATGAATAGTATGCATGAATGTACATTTACTTCTTAAGCGTGAAACGAAAGTATTTTCAAAAGTAATATTGCCATTGTGGTCAATAATAAAGAAAACAATATAATATAAAGTCAGGAGTACTGTGGTAAATAAGTAATAAATATTGAGAGAAATAATTCGAAGTTTAATAAAAAAAAGGAAGTAATAAGATTCTAAGAGTATAAATAAAAATAGGAAGCCATTCTTATAGACTTTAGACTGACGAGAAATATGTAAAGATTTGTATATGACATTTGATAGTTTTGCAAAGTTCATGAAAATCTTGCGTCAAAAAAGCACATTAACAGTTCATTCTTAATTTTCAGATCAATATTGCTAATGCTTGGAAATGCTAGGTGAGTAACGTCCACTGACGATCATTTTAGATGTGGTATTGTTTGTTGTGGTTGTAGAAGTGGTAGATATAATAGCAGTAGTAATAGACGGGGATGGGGAGAAAGGGTGCATCATCACTACAAACAATAAAAGCATCAAACTGTGAAGTATTGCTATACATATGTCTTAGAAATCTAGCCGAATAAGTAAAATCTCTTTATATAATTATCGCAACATACATCGCACTCTACTTCAAACAGCATTGGGCCAGACCAGCTTCTGCATAGTCTGACAGTTGATTATCGTACATGGGTTACTTTCATAATGATTTGAACCAAACAGATTGCACCTTTTTTCAAGTACGCGAGTGAAACTCTAGATCAACGTTAATCGCAATTAAGTGAAATTTAGGTAAACATAAATGCAATACTTACAATCTATCCTAAACCAAAAGTATCCATCAGTCCTATTCAACTTGTTGTCTATTCGAAACAGTAACTCACTCGAATTGCTGACAAAAAGGTGTACTGGCTGGAACTTATTATTATGTGCGCAGGAAATAATATATTCAGCGGATCCATCTGTGACGTGAATTGTCTGAGCGCAAGTTTGGTTATTATCATAGGCGAGGCGAAGATCCAGCGCTGTAACATTTATCGTTCCATATGAAGACCGTAGTTTGCAGATTACCCCTGATTGGCAAGCAGTCATTGGACCTTGGTACTCGATATTCCAAACAAATACTGATGTCCAACCCGTTTTCGTTTCATTCAGAGAAATTGGATCTAAAATGTGCAAATAATTACACATTACTGAGTCTTTTGCAATAATTTTATAATTGCGATCGATCTTCAAGAAAGCAAAACGCAATTACAACAATGCAATATAATTCTCAAACGTAAGCCATTTTCAAGTTCAGATACAACAAATGTTGGTACCTTAAATTTCAACGGTTATGCATTACGTCTCTGAAATTATTAATGCTTAACTTTTGCAAGAATATTTGATGTATTATCCTAAAAAGTAAGAATTTATTCTGCGTTGACTGCTCTTTGTAACTATAATGTTTCTGATGTATATGTTCACGTGAAAAGACAGCTCAAAGGTCATATACAATTCAGTTAAGTTTCACTGGATTTGACTTTTGAAACTCTTGCAAAAAGCATGTAATTCGTAACAGAATTTGAAACAGCGCCATATTGTATGATACAAAAACAAGATCTTAAATTGAGAAAAATGTTTGGAGATAGATTCTCGATCAAATAGTGTGCTTATTGCATCCTTTCTTGACAATGAATTATAAGCCATAACTGCTAAATAACCTTAATTAACTATTACCTGATATACATTGATAGTCAACTCTCATGTAGTGTGTTTGATCAATATAGGATGAGTCACAGGAAGAATTTGTCCATACACTCACGAAAGGGATATTACAGCTTTGTTTTCCATTACATTCTTTGTTTAGGGTGTAATCTCCAGTAAATCTGAAAAAGGAACAAAGGAAATAAAATATCCTATAGTACCAGGAAATGATCACAAAAATCATTAGCCGTTTCATTTTTGCTCCCTTTTGTATCTCGTAGTGTTCAGAAAGCATACATTGCAATCAGCTAGGATGTATATAGTTGAACACCATACATACATACATACATGCATACATGCATACATACATACATACATACATACATACATACATACATACATACATACAGACAGACAGACAGACAGACAGACAGACAGACAGACAGACAGACAGACAGACAGACAGACAGACATACATACATACATACATACATACATACATACATACATACATACATACATACATACATACATACATACATACATACATACATACATACATATACTCACTTTATTTCACAGTCTTTTGGATCGTAGAAGCAGCAATAATCCAGGTTATTCTGTTGTGATCTGCCACATGATGACGTCTCATTCTTTGCATACACGCGAATGGCACTGATATAGATTACCTCGCTCTGTTGGCACTGTAATGAATGCATCCGGGTCGTGCTTTTGCAAACGATTTCTGTGTGGCTGCCAGCTGCAATTCATTGAAAAGTATTAACCTTATACTCGTGTTTTAGTGTATATATTTTGAGATATCTGAAAAGCTAATACACACATGCAACACAAATATCAGCGAAAGTACAATAATTATATGCCTATGACAGAAAAACGGCAAATCGCCGATATTATAGTGGACAAAGTTTTATCTTCTGTTTTAGTATACTAAACACACACCGATGTCTACCAGACAATTACCAATATCTCAAGCAAAGACTTTGTCTTCACAATTGACGTTTAAAAATAATCTGAATCTTTATAACGGTTATTACCTGGTTAGCAAACGAATCTGTGATAGAAAAATAAACGTGCAAGAAAAAAAAACAAAAAATCCCCAAAACAAAACCAAAACAAAATGAGCAATAGACATGCAATGTGATGGATGAGAAAACACATCAAATATGTACGTATGGGGTTGAGAGGCGGTACAATCCTGACTAGATACTACTTATAAACATGATAGTGAGTGATTAATAACTGTACATTACAAAGACTTTCTCATCCTGCATATAGCGAATTTAACAAAGAATCCATCCAGTCAGCAGTGAAGATACACTTCGCCAAATATGTCGAATCCAGTAAGAACAGAAAATGTTTTTGTTTTTTTTTTATTTATTTGAACATCATTTGTTCCTATCGAAATAATTTCAGAGAAATATTTGAATCACATTTTATAAATATAGAATACAAAACAAATTGGTTTGTATTCATGAATTCATCTCAAATGCAAATCAAAAATACACTCTTATCTTAGTTTGTTTAGTTTCAAATTTTCAGATTAATTTGCCATGCATTTCAAGCTATCCTTATCTTACCAGATTTCAATTAATTGACCATCATCATAACAAAACTATTATTGCAACAACAATAATATATCCAACGCGAAATTAAATGTAATTCTTTCAAAACAATTATAAGTCGATAAGAATAATTGAATCTCTTTTACAAATCATTTTCATTCTAAAATATATCTTGTTTGATAATCTTTACAAACACTTATATCATCTAGAATGAACATCATGATTAAACGTTCAATTGGTATTAAGATCTTTCGTAAATAAGTTTAAAATAATCATTCTATGGCAAATAACGTTTCGATTTCATTAAAGATTTTAAGCATAAAGACAAACTCGAATCGGGGATCGTACAAAAGTGAGTAAATTAATCAAATGGGTTTCTATTATATGCATGATCAAATGTTTTCAAACGTTTTCTACATATATAAAGTACACGACATCATCTTTCATCTTTGGAAATATGACCACGCATCAGGAATATTCCTACAGCGCATGACATTCTTAACTTGACAGTCCCTACAATTTCAAAGAATAATGAAAATATATGTTTATCTCTGTAAACACATCGCGTTCGTAAAGAGAACACTAATAGCAAAGCAGGGAGTACCATATATTCAACATCACATTTTATGTTGAATCGCACAGCAACACAAGAGAGTACTTGTGTGTCTGTCAATAATGAAACACATTCATTAAAGTGACTTTCACAAGAATGCAGCGACGTATCCGAGCAGGATTGATCAAATGGTCAATTTGGATCGTGCTTATTTAGGGATATAATCCAAAATAAAAACTACTAATTCGTTGTGGCCATGGCCTCAATCAGTTGAATTTTATTATATGTTACAGCGTTAATGAATAAGTTTTTATACATGAGAACACTATTAATATTTTTATTACTATTACTATTACGTGCATTATGGTAATAATAATGAATCATTCAAATATCAATAATATTAAACATTCAAATAGCTCTTACGAGCATCTTCTGTGCTTGGCAGCTTGTCACCACATCCGTACACTGGTCTCTGCGCCATACATGATCCAGATAATGTGCCACCTAGCATTACGGCTGAAAAAGAGACTTTTCAATTTTCAAGTGCATTTTCTAAAATTCGACAAACAACATACATTGAACATTCTGTTGAAGCGAAAGGAAAGAGAAAGCAAAGCATAGCTCTACCATTGCAGCATTTTGTCTTTATTTTTCTGCAAAACACTTCATCTTTGTAGATGAATTCAAGATTCGAGATTTTTAAAGGCTGGTCATTGCAAACAGTTCATAATGTAGGTTAGTAATATTTATACTTCCTACCTTGCTTAAATTATTATTTACTGTACTTGAAAAATTGTCTCTAAATAAGTCATATCAAAACTAATTTTGCAGTAGAATCAGTCACGAGGAGGTCAAATGGGAAATCGATTTAACTGAATTTTGCTTTATTGCTTAAATACACGTCATAAATACTCACGCTTCAACTGTATCCATACATAGCCATCAGTGTAATTCAGGGTGTTATCCATCCGTAACTGCAATATATTTGTCACACTGATGTAGACTGTAGCCTGAGTGAAGTTATTGTTGTGAAAACAGGAAATTTCTGCTTGGTTACTGCCGTCGATTATATGCAGTCTCTGTGTGCATTGACCAGTTTTGTCAAGAACAAATCGGACGTCCAAAGCGGTGATATTAATAGCCCCGTATGTTGATGTAATTGTACAAACTGTTCCAGAACGACAAGCTCCGATAGCGCCAGAATACTCTACGTTCCAAAGATACAATACTTGCCTGCCTGGTACATAATTATTTGCCGGTGGCAGTGCAGCTGTTAAATAAAAAATAATTGATTCAGAGATTAAATTTATTAGTGCATACCCAAAAATCCACAATGACGTGTTAGTATATGCGGGTATGAAATATCAAATCTATACCCTACTTAGTCACCAATGTTGAGCTTCATGAAACTATGTTGTCAACATGCATGTAAAGCAAAACAGTTTCAAACTGTAGACACCACTTATATGCATGTAAATTGTGCTTTAATGGATTTCGCCTTGAACAGTTAAATCTAAAATCAAATGTATGAGAAATATATCTGAGAAAATAAATACAAACTGAAGAGTTGCGAGAGTAAAAGTCTGATATCTGTTCAATGCAAATCTCTTATCAAAATTTCGATTCGATTGTGGCTATTGTTGATTCTCGTTACATAAATGGTTTGGTTGTTGTTGTTGTTGTTTTTGTTGTTGTTGGATTTAACGCCATTTTTCAGCACAAGATAGGCTATACATAGTGGCCAGTATTAATAATCGAGGAAGAAGCCTGGAAAACCCAGGGAATGACCACCGACCCACGAGAAGATACTGGCAGGCTTTCTCACTTACCCACGTTAGCCAAGCCTACACTCGAACTCACGCAGAAAGATGTGAGACGGCAGTGATCTGTAACGGTTAGCGATTTAGACCACTCGGCCACTCGGGGCTCCCTAATGGTTTGGTATTGTCAAAGCATTATTACAGCTTTTATTTGTTTTACAAAGCAAAGATTAATCATCCTACCGCCAGTATTTAAACGAGCCACTTTTATTAAACTACCGTCATCTCTTATCATTTATTTATTGGACAATCCACGTCAAGAAAAATCACATATTAAAACCAAACGATTAAAGTTGTCACTTACATGGAAAGACGAGACCTATCAAATCCATGCCATGTATGTCCTATTCTACACTGATTTCCTATTAGCAAACACATATTTAAGTGGTGCACATTCTTCCACACTTACCTGGTGTACATTCGTATTCGATAGACATGTAATGCGTTTTATCAATGTAGGTGGAATCGCAGGATGTGTTCGTTAAGACACTAACGACTGTAAGATTGCAGTTCTGCCGACCATTACATTCTTTATACTGACTGTAGTCTCCAGTGTACCTATGACAAAGAAAACCGTTGTTAATCCTTATTTCGGGACTACCTATATCAAATTCTTAAGGATTAGGCATTCATCCTCTTTGCACATTACTCACTGAGAAAACGCCTATTTCTTGTTCTGTGAATTCTGTTCGAGCATAATGTCTTGTCTTTATTTTTCTGCAAAACTCTTCATCTTCGTAGATGAATTCAAGATTCGAGATTTTTAAAGGCTGGTCATTGCAAACAGTTCAGAATGCAGGTTAGTAATATTTATACTTCCTATCTTACTTAATTTGGTAGCATTTCATGATTTATTCATTGTCACGAGATAATTGAGTACCATATTCAACATAGTAGCCATACTGATGGACATGAAACTAATATTTTACAGAGTGGACTTTCTCAGATTGAACAGATGTAGGACAGGAAGCTACGCGATTTTCAATTTAACTCACTCGATTCGGCAGTCATTTGGATCATATAAGCAACATGAAGGATCTCTGTTATTGATCTGGCCACAATTAGAAGTCTTCTTCTTTGCATACACTTGCAAGCGCATAATGTGGATGGATTTGTTGTATGGACATGACAAACTGTAAACATCTGCGCTCTGGCTTTTGTTGTAGCATAGTGTCTCGTGGCGATTTATGGCTGAAAAAGAAATAAAATAGAAAGAGACATTCAAGGCTCAATTGGACATGGTTTCATGGTCCAATGAATGAATTGCATTACTTTCAGTTAAGATCGTTACCTCTGAGTTCACATTTGATATTTGTGTTTGGAAACCTTCCTAACTAAATCGTTTTCGGATCATGTGTTCATTAAATTTGTCAAATTAATCACCCCAAATAAATATTACTGCGACTGTCTCATATGTATCATTCATTATTAAGAAGTGCAATATACAGAGAACCCTAATCAATCGCATATTTGTGATTGTAAATTAAAATGGTTGCTGGTGAGTGATACGTCAGACATGGTTCTATTTATATTGGTGAACTTCAGAGTGTGAAACGTCTCCGTGGGACACAAAATTTATAGCAAACAAACCTTTATCTCTTTAAATACTGGACATCCTACTTCAAAACGAATTCATTTTCTCATACGATTACCCTTATGGACAGATTCTTTGAGACTTCTGCTTAGTGTCATCATAGAATTTCAAGAGACAAGAGATATGATTTAGACATCTATACAACTCTGCAATCAAAACAAATCGTTCCATATATTCAATGTCTCGATCCGTGTTAGATGACACAGAAAAACATGAACGTTATTCTGGTGCTATCATTAATGAAGCACATTGACTAAAGTAACGTTTACATGGACGCAGCAGGATGTCCTAGCAGAATTGATACAATAGTCGAATTGGATCTTGCACATTTCGGAAATGAATCCAACATACTAACTACTAATTCGTCGTGGCCATGGCCTCCATCAGTTGCCTCTTATGACATGCTGCAGCGTTCATGACTAAAATTCGTTTTCCATGCCACCTTTTGAGGTATATCGAATGCGCGTGGAAACTGCTAATATTGCTATAACTCTTACGTGCATGATAATATCAATAATATTAAATATTCAAATAGCACTTACGAGCATCTTCTGTGCTTGGCAGCTTGTCACCACATCCGTACACTGGTCTCTGTGCCATACATGATCCAGATAATGTGGCACCATTCATTACGGCTAAAAAAGAGACCTTTCAATTTATAAGTGCGTTTTCTAAAATTCTGCAAACAACATATATTGAACCTTTTATTGAAGCGAAAGGAAAGAAATATCAAAGCATAGCTCTATCGTTGCAGCATTTAAAAATTATTTTTTACAATTCCTGAGTAATTGTATCTAAATAGATCATATCAAAACTAATTCTGCAGCAGAATAAGTCAAGAAGGAAGTCATATGGGAAATCGCTTTAACTCAATTTTACTGTATTGCATCATTACACGTCATAAATACTCACGCTTCAATTGTATCCAGACATAGCCATCAGTGTAATTCAGGGTGTTATCCATCCGAATCTGCAGCATATTTGTCATACTGATGTAGACTGTGGCTTGAGTGAAGTTATTGTTGTGAAAACAGGAAATTTCTGCTTGGTTACTGCCGTCGATTATATGCAGTCTCTGTGTGCATTGGCCAGTTTTGTCAAGAACAAATCGGACGTCCAAAGCGGTGATATTAATAGCCCCGTATGTTGATGTAATTGTACAAACTGTTCCAGAACGACAAGCTCCGATAGCGCCAGAATACTCTACGTTCCAAAGATACAATACTTGCCTGCCTGGTACATAATTATTTGTCGGTGGCAGTGCAGCTGTTAAATAACAAATAATTGGTTCAGAGATTAAATTTATTAGTGCATATCCAAAAATCCACAATCACGTGTTAGTATATGCGGGTATGAAATATCAAATCTTTACCCTACTTAGTCGCCAATGTTGACCTTCATGAAACTATGTTGTCAACATGCATGTAAAGCAAAACAGTTTCAAACTGTAGACCCCACTTATATGAATGTAAATTGTGTTTTAAAGGATTTCGCCTTGAACGGTTAAATCTAAAATCAAATGTATGAGAAATATATCTGAGAAAATAAATACAAACTGAAGAGGTGCGAGAGCAAAAGTATGATATCTGTTCAATGCGACTCTCTTATCAAAATTTCGATTCGATTGTGGCTATAGTTGATTTTCGTTACCCTAATAGTTTGGTTGTTGTTGTTGTTGTTGTTGGGTTTAACGCCATTTTTCAGCACAAGATAGACTATACATGGTGGCCAGTATTAATAGTGGAGTAAGAAGCCTGGAAAACCCAGGGAATGACCACCGACCCACGAGAAGATACTGGCAGGCTTTCTCAATTACGCACGTTAGCCGAGCCTACACTCGAACTCACGTAGAAAGATGTGAGACGGCAGTGATCCGTAATGGTCAGCGATTTAGACCACTCGGCCACTCGGGGCTCCCTAATGGTTTGGTATTGTCAAAGCATTATTACAGCTTTTATTTATTTTACAGGGCAAATATTAATCATCCTACCGCCAGTATTTAAACGAGCCACTTTTATTAAACTACCGTAATCTCTTATCATTTATTTATTGGACAACCCACGTCAAGAAAAGTCACATATTAAAACCAAACGATTAAAGTTGCGACTTATATCTAAAGACGAGACCAATCAAATCCATGCCATGTATGTCCTATTCTACACTAATTTCCTATTAGCAAACACATATTTAAGTGGTGCACATTCTTCCACACTTACCTGGTGTACATTCGTATTCGATAGACATGTAATGCGTTTTATCAATGTAGGTGGAATCGCAGGATGTGTTCGTTAAGACACTAACGACTGTAAGATTGCAGTTCTGCCGACCATTACATCCTTTATACTGACTGTAGTCTCCAGTGTACCTATGACAAAGAAAACCGTTGTTAATCCTTATTTCGAGGCTACCTATATCAAATTCTTAAGGATTAGGGCATTCATCCTCTTTGCACATTACTCACTGAGAAAACGCCTATTTCTTGTTCTGTGAATTCTGTTCGAGCATAATGTCTTTTCTTTATTTTTCTGCAAAACTCTTCATCTTCGTAGATGAATTCAAGATTCGAGATTTTTAAAGGCTGGTCATTGCAAACAGTTCAGAATGCAGGTTAGTAATATTTATACTTCCTATCTTACTTAAATTGGTAGCATTTCATGATTTATTCATTGTCACGAGATAATTGAGTACCATATTCAACATAGTAGCCATACTGATGGACATGAAACTAATATTTTACAGAGTGGACTTTCTCAGATTGAACAGATGTAGGACAGGAAGCTACGCGATTTTCAATTGAACTCACTCGATTCGGCAGTCATTTGGATCATATAAGCAACATGAAGGATCTCTGTTATTGATGAGGCCACAATTAGTAGTCTTCTTCTTTGCATACACTTGCAAGCGCATAATGTGGATGGATTTGTTGTATGGACATGAACAACTGTAAACATCTGCGCTCTGGCTTTCATTGTAGCATAGTGTCTCGTGGAAAGAATAATGAAAGAGACATTCAATTGAATGGAAGTTATGGCAATTAATTGCATTTTCATTATGGTCCTCATGATTGACATTGATTTGTGTTTGAAACCTTCCAACATCGTTTCGGAGTTCATTTAAATTTGTGTTGAACCCCAATAATTGCCTGTCTATTCTTCCATTAGTGTCATTAATGAAACTTAATCAATCCAATTAATTAATTAAATGGTTCTCGATGATATACATGGTTCTATTAAAGTGAATTAGTTGAAAGATCCCTAACAAATTTATAGCAAAAACTTTATTTTATATGAATACTTAACGAATGTTCTTCATTATACCTTATGGACGATTCTTTGATTTGTTAGTGCACTTCAGTATAATTCAACAAACGTGGAGACTAATTTAATACGCAAAACAAACTTTCCATTCATTATACGACCTATTAAACAAAAACAGAACTTTTCTGTGCTATGATAATTATGAGACTATGCTTAGTTCATGAGAATGCAGGGACAGAGAATTGATAATTCAACAATCTGCATCAAACACAAATCGACAATATCTGTCTCATCCGTGTGTGCCAAGACACATGACTTTTCTTGCTCAATCAGACTAAATAAGTTTACCATTTACATGGACGAGGGTCGTGAATTGTACAATAGTCGAATGGATATGCATATTGAAATAATATTAAACATTAAATCATTCGGTGGCTCTGCTTGGCAGCTTGCATCAAGCTCACGCGTTCATGCTACAATTCGTTTTCCATGCCACCTTTGATTATACGCAAAAAAGAAATTTCTTATAACTTTAATGCAAATATATATAACCTTTATTAACAAAGAAAGAAATACAAACGACATCTCTTGTGCAGCTTTAACAAATTTGTTTCTTGATAATTGATCCAATAATTGCACATTCAATTTACGGCTAAAATAAGTCTGAATATATAAGATCGTTTACTAAATTTTACACTATTACCTATAAAATTAGCAAATGAAAGCCAATCAAGCTAGCTTATCGGCGATTTAAATTCTATTTACACTATTGTATTATTAAATAGTCTTATAATTTTGTTGGAAAACGGAAATTGTCTTATTGGGAAATCGCTTTACTATTCGTTGGCTTTTGTCAAGTAAATCACGCTCAATACTAGAATAGCCATCAGTATGTATTGTGTTACCATTTCCCATACGACAATTTCTATACGAGTAACTCTGCTTCAAGAAAATATTGTGCTGTAATAATAAATTTTGTGGGTACTGTCATACAATTATTGATCGATTATATTGCGTTTTCCAAAAATCACAACGTTAGTATAGCGGGTATAATCCAATCTGTTTATTATGCCAAATGCTCAGAACGCAAGTTCACAGCAGAAACACGTTCAAGTACATACGCCCTCCTGTATAATTATTGTGGTTATGGTTTCTTAAAATTAAATCTAAATTAAATTAATAATATCAGAAAAAATACAACTGGAGTTGAGGGCAAAATATCATTCAATACCCGATCTCTTCCAATGTTGTTCTGGAATTGTTTCGTAACTAAGTTGAATGTTTTATGTAGTCTTTTAACGATTAAAATGTTTAATTTTGCTGACAGTAATTAAATGAAATGTGAGAAACTAATGAGAATAGATCAACTGAAGAGTGGGAAAGGAGAATGTAATGCGACGCTTATCAAATTTCATTCGATTGGTAGTCTATTTCGATACCAATAGAAAGGTTGCTGTGTGTCGTTATGGTTCGGGTTTAACGCCATTTCGCACATAGGTATATGGTTGGCCAGTGGCCAGTATTAATAGTGAGGAATGAAGCCTGGAAACCCAGGGAATGACCAACCGACCCACGAGAAGATACTGGCGGCTTTTCTCACTTACCCACGTTCGCGACGCCTACACTCGAAATCACGTAGAAGATGTGAGACGGCAGGTGATCCGTACATGTTCAGCGATTTAGACCACTCGGCCACTCGGGGGCTCCCTAATGGTTTGGTTTTGTCAAAGCATTATTGCCGAGCTTTTATTTGTTTTACAAAGCAAGATTAATCATCCTACCGCCAGTATCTTAAACGAGCCACTTTGTATTAAACAACAGTAATCTCTCTCAGTTTATTTGTTGAACAACACACGTCAGAGAGAAAAACCACAATATTAAACCAAACGATTAAAGTGTCACTTACATGAAAGACGAGACCAATCAAATCCATGCCATGTATGTCCTATTCTACACTAATTTCCTATTAGCAAACACATATTTAAGTGGTGCACATTCTTCCACACTTACCTGGTGTACATTCGTATTCGATAGACATGTAATGCGTTTTATCAATGTAGGTGGAATCGCAGGATGTGTTCGTTAAGACACTAACGACTGTAAGATTGCAGTTCTGCCGACCATTACATCCTTTATACTGACTGTAGTCTCCAGTGTACCTATGACAAAGAAAACCGTTGTTAATCCTTATTTCGAGGCTACCTATATCAAATTCTTAAGGATTAGGGCATTCATCCTCTTTGCACATTACTCACTGAGAAAACGCCTATTTCTTGTTCTGTGAATTCTGTTCGAGCATAATGTCTTTTCTTTATTTTTCTGCAAAACTCTTCATCTTCGTAGATGAATTCAAGATTCGAGATTTTTAAAGGCTGGTCATTGCAAACAGTTCAGAATGCAGGTTAGTAATATTTATACTTCCTATCTTACTTAAATTGGTAGCATTTCATGATTTATTCATTGTCACGAGATAATTGAGTACCATATTCAACATAGTAGCCATACTGATGGACATGAAACTAATATTTTACAGAGTGGACTTTCTCAGATTGAACAGATGTAGGACAGGAAGCTACGCGATTTTCAATTGAACTCACTCGATTCGGCAGTCATTTGGATCATATAAGCAACATGAAGGATCTCTGTTATTGATGAGGCCACAATTAGTAGTCTTCTTCTTTGCATACACTTGCAAGCGCATAATGTGGATGGATTTGTTGTATGGACATGAACAACTGTAAACATCTGCGCTCTGGCTTTCATTGTAGCATAGTGTCTCGTGGCGATTTATGGCTGAAAAAGAAATAAAATAGAAAGAGACATTCAAGGTTCAATTGGACATGGTTTCATGGTCCAATGAATGAATTGCATTACTTTCAGTTAAGATCGTTACCTCTGAGTTCACATTTGATATTTGTGTTTGGAAACCTTCCTAACTAAATCGTTTTCGGATCATGTGTTCATTAAATTTGTCAAATTAATCACCCCAAATAAATATTACTGCGACTGTCTCAAATGTATCATTCATTATTAAGAAGTGCAATATACAGAGAACCCTAATCAATCGCATATTTGTGATTGTAAATTAAAATGGTTGCTGGTGAGTGATACGTCAGACATGGTTCTATTTATATTGATGAACTTCAGAGTGTTAAACGTCTCCGTGGGACACAAAATTTATAGCAAACAAACCTTTATCTCTTTAAATACTGGACATCCTACTTCAAAACGAATTCATTTTCTCATACGATTACCCTTATGGACAGATTCTTTGAGACTTCTGCTTAGTGTCATCATAGAATTTCAAGAGACAAGAGATATGATTTAGATATCTATACAACTCTGCAATCAAAACAAATCGTTCCATATATTCAATGTCTCGATCCGTGTTAGATGACACAGAAAAACATGAACGTTATTCTGGTGCTATCATTAATGAAGCACATTGACTAAAGTAACGTTTACATGGACGCAGCAGGGTGTCCTAGCAGAATTGATACAATAGTCGAATTGGATCTTGCACATTTCGGAAATGAATCCAACATACTAACTACTAATTCGTCGTGGCCATGGCCTCCATCATTTGCCTCTTATGACATGCTGCAGCGTTCATGACTAAAATTTGTTTTCCATGCCACCTTTTGGGGTATATCGAATGCGCGTGGAAACTGCTAATATTGCTATAACTCTTACGTGCATGATTATATCAATAATATTAAATATTCAAATAGCACTTACGAGCATCTTCTGTGCTTGGCAGCTTGTCACCACATCCGTACACTGGTCTCTGTGCCATACATGATCCAGATAATGTGGCACCATTCATTACGGCTAAAAAAGAGACCTTTCAATTTATAAGTGCGTTTTCTAAAATTCTGCAAACAACATATATTGAACCTTTTATTAAAGCGAAAGGAAAGAAATATCAAAGCATAGCTCTATCGTTGCAGCATTTAAAAATTTTTTTTTACAATTCTTGAGTAATTGTATCTAAATAAATCATATCAAAACTAATTTTGCAGCAGAATAAGTCAAGAAGGAAGTCATATGGGAAATCGCTTTAACTGAATTTTACTGTATTGCTTGATTACACGTCATAAATACTCACGCTTCAATTGTATCCAGACATAGCCATCAGTGTAATTCAGGGTGTTATCCATCCGAATCTGCAGCATATTTGTCATACTGATGTAGACTGTGGCTTGCGTGAAGTTATTGTTGTGAAAACAGGAAATTTCTGCTTGGTTACTGCCATCGATTATATGCAGTCTCTGTGTGCATTGGCCAGTTTTGTCAAGAACAAATCGGACGTCCAAAGCGGTGATATTAATAGCCCCGTATGTTGATGTAATTGTACAAACTGTTCCAGAACGACAAGCTCCGATAGCGCCAGAATACTCTACGTTCCAAAGATACAATACTTGCCTGCCTGGTACATAATTATTTGTCGGTGGCAGTGCAGCTGTTAAATAACAAATAATTGGTTCAGAGATTAAATTTATTAGTGCATATCCAAAAATCCACAATCACGTGTTAGTATATGCGGGTATGAAATATCAAATCTTTACCCTACTTAGTCGCCAATGTTGAGCTTCATGAAACTATGTTGTCAACATGCATGTAAAGCAAAACAGTTTCAAACTGTAGACCCCACTTTTATGAATGTAAATTGTGTTTTAATGGATTTCGCCTTGAACAGTTAAATCTAAAATCAAATGTATGAGAAATATATCTGAGAAAATAAATACAAACTGAAGAGTTGCGAGAGCAAAAGTATGATATCTGTTCAATGCGACTCTCTTATCAAAATTTCGATTCGATTGTGGCTATTGTTGATTTTCGTTACCCTAATAGTTTGGTTGTTGTTGTTGTTTTTGTTGTTGTTGGGTTTAACGCCATTTTTCAGCACAAGATGGACTATACATGGTGGCCAGTATTAATAGTGGAGGAAGAAGCCTGGAAAACCCAGGGAATGACCACCGACCCACGAGAAGATACTGGCAGGCTTTCTCACTTACCCACGTTAGCGAGCCTACACTCGAAATCACGTAGAAAGATGTGAGACGGCAGTGATCCGTAATGGTCAGCGATTTAGACCACTCGGCCACTCGGGGCTCCCTAATGGTTTGGTATTGTCAAAGCATTATTGCAGCTTTTATTTGTTTTACAAAGCAAAGATTAATCATCCTACCGCCAGTATTTAAACGAGCCACTTTTATTAAAATACCGTAATCTCTTATCATTTATTTATTGGACAACACACGTCAAGAAAAACCACATATTAAAACCAAACGATTAAAGTTGTCACTTACATGGAAAGACGAGACCTATCAAATCCATGCCATGTATGTCCTATTCTACACTGATTTCCTATTAGCAAACACATATTTACGTGGTGCACAATCTTCCACACTTACCTGGTGTACATTCGTATTCGATAGACATGTAATGCGTTTTATCAATGTAGGTGGAATCGCAGGATGTGTTCGTTAAGACACTAACGACTGTAAGATTGCAGTTCTGCCGACCATTACATTCTTTATACTGACTGTAGTCTCCAGTGTACCTATGACAAAGAAAACCGTTGTTAATCCTTATTTCGAGACTACCTATATCAAATTCTTAAGGATTAGGGCATTCATACTCTTTGCACATTACTCACTGAGAAAACGCCTATTTCTTGTTCTGTGAATTCTGTTCGAGCATAATGTCTTGACTTTATTTTTCTGCAAAACTCTTCATCTTCGTAGATGAATTCAAGATTCGAGATTTTTAAAGCCTGGTCATTGCAAACAGTTCAGAATGCAGGTTAGTAATATTTATACTTCCTATCTTACTTAAATTGGTAGCATTTCATGATTTATTCATTGTCACGAGATAATTGAGTACCATATTCAACATAGTAGCCATACTGATGGACATGAAACTAATATTTTACAGAGTGGACTTTCTCAGATTGAACAAATGTAGGACAGGAAGCTACGCGATTTTCAATTTAACTCACTCGATTCGGCAGTCATTTGGATCATACAAGCAACATGAAGGATCTCTGTTATTGATCTGGCCACAATTAGAAGTCTTCTTCTTTGCATACACTTGCAAGCGCATAATGTGGATGGATTTGTTGTATGGACATGAACAACTGTAAACATCTGCGCTCTGGCTTTCGTTGTAGCATAGTGTCTCGTGGCGATTTATGGCTGAAAAAGAAATAAAATAGAAAGAGACATTCAAGGTTCAATTGGACATGGTTTCATGGTCCAATGAATGAATTGCATTACTTTCAGTTAAAATCGTTACCTCTGAGTTCACATTTGATATTTGTGTTTGGAAACCTTCCTAACTAGATCGTTTTCGGATCATGTGTTCATTAAATTTGTCAAATTAATCACCCCAAATAAATATTACTGCGACTGTCTCATATGTATCATTCATTATTAAGAAGTGCAATATACAGAGAACCCTAATCAATCGCATATTTGTGATTGTAAATTAAAGTGGTTGCTGGTGAGTGATACGTCAGACATGGTTCTATTTATATTGGTGAACTTCAGAGTGTGAAACGTCTCCGTGGGACACAAAATTTATAGCAAACAAACCTTTATCTCTTTAAATACTGGACATCCTACTTCAAAACGAATTCATTTTCTCATACGATTACCCTTATGGACAGATTCTTTGAGACTTCTGCTTAGTGTCATCATATAATTTCAAGAAACAAGAGATATGATTTAGACTTCTAGACAACTCTGCAATCAAAACAAATCGTTCCATATATTCAATGTCTCGATCCGTGTTAGATGACACAGAAAAACATGAACGTTCTTCTGTGGCTATCATTAATGAAGCACACTGACTAAAGTAACATTTACATGGACGCAGCAGGGTGTCCTAGCAGAATTGATACAATAGTCGAATTGGATATTGCACATTTCGGAAATGAATCCAACATCCTGACTACTAATTCGTCGTGGCCATGGCCTCCATCAGTTGCCTCTTATGACATGCTGCAGCGTTCATGACTAAAATTCGTTTTCCATGCCACCTTTTGGGGTATATCGAATGCGCGTGGAAACTGCTAATATTGCTATAACTCTTAAGTGCATGATTATATCAATAATATTAAACATTCAAATAGCACTTACGAGCATCTTCTGTGCTTGGCAGCTTGTCACCACACCCGTACACTGGTCTCTGTGCCATACATGATCCAGATATTGTGGCACCATTCATTACGGCTAAAAAAGAGACCTTTCATTTTATAAGTGCGTTTTCTAAAATTCTGCAAACAACATATATTGAACCTTTTATTGAAGCGAAAGGAAAGAAATATCAAAGCATAGCTCTATCGTTGCAGCATTTAAAAATTATTTTTTACAATTCTTGAGTAATTGTATCTAAATAAATCATATCAAAACTAATTTTGCAGCAGAATAAGTCAAGAAGGAAGTCATATGGGAAATCGCTTTAGCTGAATTTTACTGTATTGCTTGATTACACGTCATAAATACTCACGCTTCAATTGTATCCAGACATAGCCATCAGTGTAATTCAGGGTGTTATCCATCCGAATCTGCAGCATATTTGTCATACTGATGTAGACTGTGGCTTGAGTGAAGTTATTGTTGTGAAAACAGGAAATTTCTGCTTGGTTACTGCCGTCGATTATATGCAGTCTCTGTGTGCATTGGCCAGTTTTGTCAAGAACAAATCGGACGTCCAAAGCGGTGATATTAATGGCCCCGTATGTTGATGTAATTGTACAAACTGTTCCAGAACGACAAGCTCCGATAGCGCCAGAATACTCTACGTTCCAAAGATACAATACTTGCCTGCCTGGTACATAATTATTTGTCGGTGGCAGTGCAGCTGTTAAATAACAAATAATTGGTTCAGAGATTAAATTTATTAGTGCATATCCAAAAATCCACAATCACGTGTTAGTATATGCGGGTATGAAATATCAAATCTTTACCCTACTTAGTCGCCAATGTTGAGCTTCATGAAACTATGTTGTCAACATGCATGTAAAGCAAAACAGTTTCAAACTGTAGACCCCACTTTTATGAATGTAAATTGTGTTTTAATGGATTTCGCCTTGAACAGTTAAATCTAAAATCAAATGTATGAGAAATATATCTGAGAAAATAAATACAAACTGAAGAGTTGCGAGAGCAAAAGTATGATATCTGTTCAATGCGACTCTCTTATCAAAATTTCGATTCGATTGTGGCTATTGTTGATTTTCGTTACCCTAATAGTTTGGTTGTTGTTGTTGTTTTTGTTGTTGTTGGGTTTAACGCCATTTTTCAGCACAAGATAGACTATACATGGTGGCCAGTATTAATAGTGGAGGAAGAAGCCTGGAAAACCCAGGGAATGACCACCGACCCACGAGAAGATACTGGCAGGCTTTCTCACTTACCCACGTTAGCGAGCCTACACTCGAAATCACGTAGAAAGATGTGAGACGGCAGTGATCCGTAATGGTCAGCGATTTAGACCACTCGGCCACTCGGGGCTCCCTAATGGTTTGGTATTGTCAAAGCATTATTGCAGCTTTTATTTGTTTTACAAAGCAAAGATTAATCATCCTACCGCCAGTATTTAAACGAGCCACTTTTATTAAAATACCGTAATCTCTTATCATTTATTTATTGGACAACACACGTCAAGAAAAACCACATATTAAAACCAAACGATTAAAGTTGTCACTTACATGGAAAGACGAGACCTATCAAATCCATGCCATGTATGTCCTATTCTACACTGATTTCCTATTAGCAAACACATATTTACGTGGTGCACAATCTTCCACACTTACCTGGTGTACATTCGTATTCGATAGACATGTAATGCGTTTTATCAATGTAGGTGGAATCGCAGGATGTGTTCGTTAAGACACTAACGACTGTAAGATTGCAGTTCTGCCGACCATTACATTCTTTATACTGACTGTAGTCTCCAGTGTACCTATGACAAAGAAAACCGTTGTTAATCCTTATTTCGAGACTACCTATATCAAATTCTTAAGGATTAGGGCATTCATACTCTTTGCACATTACTCACTGAGAAAACGCCTATTTCTTGTTCTGTGAATTCTGTTCGAGCATAATGTCTTGACTTTATTTTTCTGCAAAACTCTTCATCTTCGTAGATGAATTCAAGATTCGAGATTTTTAAAGCCTGGTCATTGCAAACAGTTCAGAATGCAGGTTAGTAATATTTATACTTCCTATCTTACTTAAATTGGTAGCATTTCATGATTTATTCATTGTCACGAGATAATTGAGTACCATATTCAACATAGTAGCCATACTGATGGACATGAAACTAATATTTTACAGAGTGGACTTTCTCAGATTGAACAAATGTAGGACAGGAAGCTACGCGATTTTCAATTTAACTCACTCGATTCGGCAGTCATTTGGATCATACAAGCAACATGAAGGATCTCTGTTATTGATCTGGCCACAATTAGAAGTCTTCTTCTTTGCATACACTTGCAAGCGCATAATGTGGATGGATTTGTTGTATGGACATGACAAACTGTAAACATCTGCGCTCTGGCTTTCGTTGTAGCATAGTGTCTCGTGGCGATTTATGGCTGAAAAAGAAATAAAATAGAAAGAGACATTCAAGGTTCAATTGGACATGGTTTCATGGTCCAATACTTGAATTGCATTACTTTCAGTTAAAATCGTTACCTCTGAGTTCACATTTGATATTTGTGTTTGGAAACCTTCCTAACTAGATCGTTTTCGGATCATGTGTTCATTAAATTTGTCAAATTAATCACCCCAAATAAATATTACTGCGACTGTCTCATATGTATCATTCATTATTAAGAAGTGCAATATACAGAGAACCCTAATCAATCGCATATTTGTGATTGTAAATTAAAGTGGTTGCTGGTGAGTGATACGTCAGACATGGTTCTATTTATATTGGTGAACTTCAGAGTGTGAAACGTCTCCGTGGGACACAAAATTTATAGCAAACAAACCTTTATCTCTTTAAATACTGGACATCCTACTTCAAAACGAATTCATTTTCTCATACGATTACCCTTATGGACAGATTCTTTGAGACTTCTGCTTAGTGTCATCATATAATTTCAAGAAACAAGAGATATGATTTAGACTTCTAGACAACTCTGCAATCAAAACAAATCGTTCCATATATTCAATGTCTCGATCCGTGTTAGATGACACAGAAAAACATGAACGTTCTTCTGTGGCTATCATTAATGAAGCACACTGACTAAAGTAACATTTACATGGACGCAGCAGGGTGTCCTAGCAGAATTGATACAATAGTCGAATTGGATATTGCACATTTCGGAAATGAATCCAACATCCTGACTACTAATTCGTCGTGGCCATGGCCTCCATCAGTTGCCTCTTATGACATGCTGCAGCGTTCATGACTAAAATTCGTTTTCCATGCCACCTTTTGGGGTATATCGAATGCGCGTGGAAACTGCTAATATTGCTATAACTCTTAAGTGCATGATTATATCAATAATATTAAACATTCAAATAGCACTTACGAGCATCTTCTGTGCTTGGCAGCTTGTCACCACACCCGTACACTGGTCTCTGTGCCATACATGATCCAGATATTGTGGCACCATTCATTACGGCTAAAAAAGAGACCTTTCATTTTATAAGTGCGTTTTCTAAAATTCTGCAAACAACATATATTGAACCTTTTATTGAAGCGAAAGGAAAGAAATATCAAAGCATAGCTCTATCGTTGCAGCATTTAAAAATTATTTTTTACAATTCTTGAGTAATTGTATCTAAATAAATCATATCAAAACTAATTTTGCAGCAGAATAAGTCAAGAAGGAAGTCATATGGGAAATCGCTTTAGCTGAATTTTACTGTATTGCTTGATTACACGTCATAAATACTCACGCTTCAATTGTATCCAGACATAGCCATCAGTGTAATTCAGGGTGTTATCCATCCGAATCTGCAGCATATTTGTCATACTGATGTAGACTGTGGCTTGAGTGAAGTTATTGTTGTGAAAACAGGAAATTTCTGCTTGGTTACTGCCGTCGATTATATGCAGTCTCTGTGTGCATTGGCCAGTTTTGTCAAGAACAAATCGGACGTCCAAAGCGGTGATATTAATGGCCCCGTATGTTGATGTAATTGTACAAACTGTTCCAGAACGACAAGCTCCGATAGCGCCAGAATACTCTACGTTCCAAAGATACAATACTTGCCTGCCTGGTACATAATTATTTGTCGGTGGCAGTGCAGCTGTTAAATAACAAATAATTGGTTCAGAGATTAAATTTATTAGTGCATATCCAAAAATCCACAATCACGTGTTAGTATATGCGGGTATGAAATATCAAATCTTTACCCTACTTAGTCACCAATGTTGAGCTTCATGAAACTATGTTGTCAACATGCATGTAAAGCAAAACAGTTTCAAACTGTAGACCCCACTTTTATGAATGTAAATTGTGTTTTAATGGATTTCGCCTTGAACAGTTAAATCTAAAATCAAATGTATGAGAAATATATCTGAGAAAATAAATACAAATTGAAGAGTTGCGAGAGCAAAAGTCTGATATCTGTTCAATGCGAATCTCTTATCAAAACTTCGATTCGATTGTGGCTATTGTTGATTTTCGTTACCCTAATGGTTTGGTTGTTGTTGTTGTTTTTGTTGTTGTTGGGTTTAACGCCATTTTTCAGCACAAGATAGGCTATACATGGTGGCCAGTATTAATAATGGAGGAAGAAGCCTGGAAAACCCAGGGACCCACGAGAAGATACTGGCAGGCTTTCTCAATTACCCACGTTAGCCGAGCCTACACTCGAACTCACGTAGAAAGATGTGAGACGGCAGTGATCCGTAATGGTCAGCGATTTAGACCACTCGGCCACTCGGGGCTCCCTAATGGTTTGGTATTGTCAAAGCATTATTACACTTTTATTTGTTTTACAGGGCAAATATTAATCATCCTACAGCCAGTATTTAAACGAGCCACTTTTATTAAACTACCGTAATCTCTTATCATTTAATTATTGGACAACCCACGTCAAGAAAAGTCACATATTAAAACCAAACGATTAAAGTTGCGACTTATATCTAAAGACGAGACCAATCAAATCCATGCCATGTATGTCCTATTCTACACTAATTTCCTATTAGCAAACACATATTTAAGTGGTGCACAATCTTCCACACTTACCTGGTGTACATTCGTATTCGATAGACATGTAATGCGTTTTATCAATGTAGGTGGAATCGCAGGATGTGTTCGTTAAGACACTAACGACTGTAAGATTGCAGTTCTGCCGACCATTACATCCTTTATACTGACTGTAGTCTCCAGTGTACCTATGACAAAGAAAACCGTTGTTAATCCTTATTTCGAGACTACCTATATCAAATTCTTAAGGATTAGGGCATTCATCCTCTTTGCACATTACTCACTGAGAAAACGCCTATTTCTTGTTCTGTGAATTCTGTTCGAGCATAATGTCTTGTCTTTATTTTTCTGCAAAACTCTTCATCTTCGTAGATGAATTCAAGATTCGAGATTTTTAAAGGCTGGTCATTGCAAACAGTTCATAATGCAGTTTAGTAATATTTATACTTCCTATCTTACTTAAATTGGTAGCAATCCATGATTTATTCATTGTCACGAGATAATTGAGTACCATATTCAACATAGTAGCCATACTGATGGACATGAAACTAATATTTTACAGAGTGGACTTTCTCAGATTGAACAAATGTAGGACAGGAAGCTACGCGATTTTCAATTTAACTCACTCGATTCGGCAGTCATTTGGATCATATAAGCAACATGAAGGATCTCTGTTATTGATGAGGCCACAATTAGTAGTCTTCTTCTTTGCATACACTTGCAAGCGCATAATGTGGATGGATTTGTTGTATGGACATGACAAACTGTAAACATCTGCGCTCTGGCTTTCGTTGTAGCATAGTGTCTCGTGGCGATTTATGGCTGAAAAAGAAATAAAATAGAAAGAGACATTCAAGGTTCAATTGGACATGGTATCATGGTCCAATGAATGAATTGCATTACTTTCAGTTAAGATCGTTACCTCTGAGTTCACATTTGATATTTGTGTTCGGAAACCTTCCTAACTAAATCGTTTTCGGATCCTGTGTTCATTAAATTTGTCAAATTAATCACCCCAAATAAATATTACTGCGACTGTGTCAAATGTATCAGTCATTATTAAGAAGTGCAATATACAGAGAACCCTAATCAATCGCCTATTTGTGATTGTAATTTAAAGTGGTTGCTGGTGAGTGATACGTCAGACATTGTTCTATTTATATTGGTGAACTTCAGAGTGTGAAACGTCTCCGTGGGACACAAAATTTATAGCAAACAAACCTTTATCTCTTTAAATACTGGACATCCTACTTCAAAACGAATTCATTTTCTCATACGATTACCCTTATGGACAGATTCTTTGAGACTTCTGCTTAGTGTCATCATATAATTTCAAGAGACAAGAGATATGATTTAGACATCTAGACAACTCTGCAATCAAAACAAATCGTTCCATATATTCAATGTCTCGATCCGTGTTAGATGACACAGAAAAACATGAACGTTATTCTGGTGCTATCATTAATGAAGCACATTGACTAAAGTAAAGTTTACATGGACGCAGCAGGGTGTCCTAGCAGAATTGATACAATAGTCGAATTGGATCTTGCACATTTCGGAAATGAATCCAACATACTAACTACTAATTCGTCGTGGCCATGGCCTCCATCTGTTGCCTCTTATGACATGCTGCAGCGTTCATGACTAAAATTCGTTTTCCATGCCACCTTTTTGGGGTATATCGAATGCGCGTGGAAACTGCTAATATTGCTATAACTCTTACGTGCATGATTATATCAATAATATTAAACATTCAAATAGCACTTACGAGCATCTTCTGTGCTTGGCAGCTTGTCACCACATCCGTACAATGGTCTCTGTGCCATACATGATCCAGATAATGTGGCACCATTCATTACGGCTAAAAAAGAGACCTTTCAATTTATAAGTGCGTTTTCTAAAATTCTGCAAACAACATATATTGAACCTTTTATTGAAGTGGAAGGAAAGAAATATCAAAGCATAGCTCTATCGTTGCAGCATTTAAAATTTGTTATTTAAATTCTAGAGTAATTGCATCTAAATAAATCATATCAAAACTAATTTTGCAGCAGAATAAGTCAAGAAGGAAGTCATATGGGAAATCGCTTTAACTGAATTTTACTGTATTGCTTGATTACACGTCATAAATACTCACGCTTCAATTGTATCCAGACATAGCCATCAGTGTAATTCAGGGTGTTATCCATCCGAATCTGCAGCATATTTGTCATACTGATGTAGACTGTGGCTTGAGTGAAGTTATTGTTGTGAAAACAGGAAATTTCTGCTTGGTTACTGCCGTCGATTATATGCAGTCTCTGTGTGCATTGGCCAGTTTTGTCAAGAACAAATCGGACGTCCAAAGCGGTGATATTAATGGCCCCGTATGTTGATGTAATTGTACAAACTGTTCCAGAACGACAAGCTCCGATAGCGCCAGAATACTCTACGTTCCAAAGATACAATACTTGCCTGCCTGGTACATAATTATTTGTCGGTGGCAGTGCAGCTGTTAAATAACAAATAATTGGTTCAGAGATTAAAATTATTAGTGCATATCCAAAAATCCACAATCACGTGTTAGTATATGCGGGTATGAAATATCAAATCTTTACCCTACTTAGTCACCAATGTTGAGCTTCATGAAACTATGTTGTCAACATGCATGTAAAGCAAAACAGTTTCAAACTGTAGACCCCACTTATATGAATGTAAATTGTGTTTTAATGGATTTCGCCTTGAACAGTTAAATCTAAAATCAATTGAATGCGAACTATTTCTGAGAAAATAAATACAAACTGAAGAGTTGCGACATTAAACGTCTGATATCTGTTCCATGGAATCTCCTATCAAAATGTCGATACTCTTGTGGTTATTGTTGATTGTGGTTACCCTAATGATTTGGTATTGTCAAAGAATTCTTGCAACTTTTATTTGGTTTAGAGGGCAAAGATTAATCATCCTACCGCCAGTATTTAAACGAGTCACTTTTAATACACTGCCGTAATCTCTTATCAGTTATTTATTGGTCAACCCACGTCAAGAAAAGTCACATATTAAAACCAAATGATTAAAGTTGCCACTTACATGGAAAGACGAGACCAATCAAATCCATACCATGTATGTCATATTCTACACTGTTTTCCTATTAGCAATCGCATATTTAAGTGGTGCACAATCTTCCACACTTACTTGGTGTACATTCGTATTCGATAGACATGTAATGCGTTTTATCAATGTAGGTGGAATCGCAGGATGTGTTCGTTAAGACACTAACGACTGTAAGATTGCAGTTCTGCCGACCATTGCATCCTTTATGCTGACTGTAGTCTCCAGTGTACCTATGTAAAAAAAAACGAGCTTATTCTTTTTTTCTGAATCTTAATCTTAGAATTTGTCTTTTATATGTTTTTTTTTTATTTCCCTTCACATTGCCCACTTTGTATAGCCCCATCTATTGTTCATTAGATTGCTTTTCTTAATGTGAAAGGGTTATATTCGTACTAGCTGTCTTTCTTAAACAGAACGTTTTTACAGATCAGTTTTTTTTGTGGAGAACCAAACTATAGCCGGTTTAGTATAATAGATTTGCTTATTTAACAGTATGAAAATTTCATCTGTAACGTTTTTACCAACATTCAGCTTATGACATGATTGAAGCAGTTGAGGTTAGCAATTGTTTTCAGAGTTGGTTTCCTCTGGAAATGTATTATAGGACTCTTCGTTTCTAGCAATTTTACTCACTCGATTCTGCAGTCATTTGGATCATAGAAGCAACAGTCAGGATCTATGTTGTTAGGCTGGTCACAAGCAGAGCTTTTCTTCTTTGCATATACCTGCAGACGTATAAGATGGATGGCTTTGCTATATGGGCAAGACAAGTTGTAAATGTTCACGTCCTGGCTTTCGTTGTAGCATGCTGTCTCATTGTAATGAGTGGCTGAAATAAAAATAGTCTTATAGATTTGCGACAAGTATTGACGCAGCAACCAATCAGATTTTTTGTTTAGGCAGTTTATATGTCAATCTTCTTTCGCAATATATGACAACAGTTCCTTATATAAGGCGCTAAATCATTTTTTCTTATTATTCTTTCTATTATTATTATTATTATTATTATTATTATTATTATTATTATTATTATTATTATTATTATTATTAAGCTTCAAAGTTTATATAATTCAAGCAGAAAATCGGATCAAGATTGGATAACACGAAACACAATGATTATGGAAAGCTTGATATTTAAGTTTGCTCGCATCTATAACACTATATGCATTCTTTGTATTCACTACGAGAACTGTCTTTATTTGCATATGAACTGAACAGTATTCTACCATTTGCCTTAGTTTTCTTTGTTTATTAAGATCAAACTATTCATTCTCTTGCAAGAATGGATCAGAACATCTTTTAGAGAGTAAAATATTATCATTATTATTATAATTATTATTATTATTATTATTGATAATAATATTAACAATAATAATAATAATATTATTATTATTATTATTATTATTATTATTATTATTATTATTATTATTATATTCATTTTAGGAGAGTAAGTGCCGTACTAAACATTGACTGAAGTTACAACGTTAATCGAGATATTATATCGGAGTATAATAGATTACGCATCATTTTGCATGAATATTAATCTAAATTGTTCAATCGATACTCACGAGTATCTTCGATGCTTGGCAGTTCCTCGTCCCCACATGTGTACACAGGCTGCTGCGCGCTACACGATCCTATCAATCGAGCGTCATCATTGTTTGCTAAAAAATACATCTTGTATATATATATATATATATATATATATATATATATATATATATACACACACACTCGTATTCGTAATTACTGTTGTCATTTGTCTTACAACAGACAAAGTCTAAAGTGTGTGATCCGTCTTCCCAATGTTTCTAATTACTTTAGCTGAGGAGGACCTTTAGTGTAATATCATTGTGATAACGGTTTAAAAATTAATAATAATTATTATGTACATTTAATTTCATTGTTTGTTTGTTAGTTTTAAGTTTTTAGTCCATTAAATGCTATTGTAACACTGTTTACTGGACCTGATGTAGTCGATTAGTTGAATTCATTTCTGATTCACCTGATTGACTTTTTATTTTTTTTTTACTGACGTCAACAACCAAAAATAGAAACATTATATATAGTTACTGTCCTAATTCCAAAATCGGTGATAGTATTGGTAAACAGCATTTTTAATTTTTTAAACAAATCTGTATCTGTGTGAGATTCATTTAGTTTAGTCAAGGTCATACATGGACTACGTAATATTACAAATATGTCAATTGGTAACAAACTTCTATTTTTTCCAGAAGAATGAGCTTTTGACCCTCAACCGGGAGTATGTTTTGCGTCTGGTATAACTGATGTTTTGATAAAGGTTGATTGAGTTGGGCTTACAATACTTGACACTCTAAGTTGTAATATGAGGTGGCCTCATTGGGCTGAATTTTGTTCTTCTAATTATTGAATTCCCCTGGCAATAGAAAAGTGCTCTGTCTAAATTCTTGGATTAAGACATTTTTGGGAATTTATACTGAATTCAAAAATGGAATATTTTTTTGTGATTCAACAAGAGACTATTAACAGATCTGCACTTGGTAGGATATTAAAGACGTTATCGCCTTCAATTTCAGGTTTCATAGGATCTTTTATTACTAGGACTAAAATTTTTAATTCTTGGATTATTTTTGGATTTAATTCGCAAAACCTGAGATCTTTTTCTTTTTTTACATTGTATTTTATGGAAATAAATTATTTGTTAAATTTTATATAGATTGTTGTCCTCACTCTTTTCTGCCACTTTTTTTTAAAAAAACATAGACTAGTAACATAATAATGATACTAATAATATCAATAATAATAACGATGTTTAGAGAGAATAAAATTATGGTTACTTGCGAAACGTCAGTTCTTGTTCACATACGTTTCAAACTAATCCATACAAAGCCCGCAGTGCTATTCAAGATGTTATCAAGTCGAATCTGGAGCACATCGGTCTGACTAATATATACTATCTCGTCATCGAAATTGTTGTTGTGAAAGCACGAAATCTCAGCCTCGTAAGCTCCATCGGTAATATGCAATCTTTGTGCGCATTTTCCCTTTTGGTTAAGAGCAAACCGCACGTCCAATGCAGTTATGGTAATGGTCCCATAGGTTGACTTAATTGTGCACATCATTCCAGTGTTACATGCAGTAATAGGTCCGCTGAATTCCAGGTTTGATATGTAGGCAGATGATTTGTTTGTGAACGTTCCACTTTGGAGGATACTTCCTATTTAGAAATATCAGAAAATCAGATTTTTTAATTTTAATATATTTCATATGATGATTTGAAATTCTAAAATATTATACAACGATTAATTTTCGGCAATTAAATTTAATTAAGTCGAAGAATTAGTCATATTTTTGAAAAGATGTTTGTCAGCAAACACTGTTTTAAATCAGTGTGAAAACGCTAAGTTAAATACTCACATTTATTCTTTTTTTCATTTTGGACGTGTAATGTCAGCGAGCGTAGCAAAACAAAGAAACCCTGCAAAAACGACAACTTCTTACACAATTAACAATAATATCTTTGCCCATTGTGTGCGCTGTAAACAATTTCGTTATTCTGAAATTTGGATGGCAGGAAAAACATTGTAGACTTATAAAAGAGCTCATCCTATCATTTTGGTAGATCCAAATCTTCCCTCTCAAATTGTGAATACATACCTGAAAACTGGTCCAGATAGTAAAAAGAAACCTCATTTTTTGATGCATAAAAAGAGCAGTTGTAGGTAAAAATATACGCTTATTACAGTCCAACATTGTTTATGTTACGCCGACTGAAGTAATTAATGTGACGTAATACAAATACGATAAATCACAATTGTGGCATGTTTGATATCAATCAGCATTAATATAGCTCCAAATGAAGTCCAATTTTGCAATACCTGGCAAATAACGAGCTCACGCTATGCCGCAAATTCTCTACATCCTCAAACGAGATGCTCACTTTTGGGAGAATTCAAGCTATCTAGATATCAGAGCATGAAAAGTATATTGAATTAGAGTATATAATTTAAAATGTTTAACCGTCAAATAAATAAAAGACTAATAAAGTCTGAGCAAAGATTGTCTCAACCGATATATGTGACACTAGTATCGTTTATCTGGTTTTAATTTGATGGGAAACGACGTTTGTTAATTAACCAAAATAATGTAGATGTCATGTTGGCATCCACTATTCAACGATCTGATGTGGCTTGTCAAAAGCGCTGAATAATCTTAAGATTTGTATAAATAACCAGAAAATAAGTTTCATCAGACCATATAGTATAGAAAACAGGTACGTTTATCTCCTGAGTGATTAAAGGAACTAATTTTAAAGAAACAACGTGCATATGCATTTTGCGAAAGGGCATTTCATTGAGAGTACAATTTCAAGGAACAAAGACCTTCTTTGTGTAAGTGCAATAGTGAATGCGTCCATGAACAAATATTTAAACATCTATGGAATGATTCTATTTAAAATTAAACTTGTCCATATTTAGAGAATCGTCAGTCTCAGATCAGGATTCAGGAAAGTTTTGTTTGTATACAACTTATACATTTTTAGGAGTTTGAACGGACATAATTAGTCCGTTAGTCAAGATTAGAGGTGCGCAACATTGACGTGCAACTCTTAGACTTAGATTATCAGTCCAATAGGACTAAAAAAATTCACAAGTGTGCAAACATTATTCAGAAACTTTTGGCAATTTTTAAAATTAAATTACTTTTGAGTCCTATTCGATTTCTTTGGCATTTATTTGAAAAGTAGAGTCCTAGATATAGACGAGTAATCGCTCCAACCGCCCGAGTCTGTAAGAATAATGATTGTTTCTCCACTGACAGTAGTTACAGGTGTTTATTTTCTTTAACTACATATAATTAAAGATGTATTTGTAAATATTAATAAAACTTAAATCTAACCTGCTCATATTGGTTTAACGCAACAAATGATAACATAAATACTTATTAAATTGTTCATATGAATGGGTTGATTTTGATTATTTTTATAGATCTGCATAGTCTAAATTCTTATGACTTATGTATGCTAATCAACAATATTTCTATATCAACTATATGGACTTGATTTTCTTAAAATTTGTCCAGCTTTTCAAGGCTGATTTGCACTTACACATCAATTTAAACAACATTAACTCAACAGCGATATTTTATTGATATTAACATTAGGAACGGCAACTCTTCTGACTCGGATAATGCGAAATGGGACTATCAGCTGCGCTAACAATCTTACATTAGCCTATATATCAATATCCTAAAAGTCAACTTCACAAAAATTAATGTTTGTAATTAGGTCATGGATGTATGAATTACCTGGAATACACTGGTAGAGTATGTATATATAATTTGCTTTCTCCAGGTAGGTCTGACCACACGAACCATTTATCTCTATGTTTAAGAGAGATATATTACAAATATTTTTTCCGTTGCACTCTCTGTACTGGCTGTAGTCTCCTGTGTATCTGTGGATGAGACACGAGTAAAAGCTTTCATTTTGAATAAAGTAAATGAAATATAGTTCGCATAAATTAAATAATGTGGAACAATTTTGGCATATTCACTTTCAAACTCAATAACATTCAAATTTATGATATTTAGTTGCTTTTTGATAACTCTTGCATAAAAAAAATCAGAGGTGTGTCCGGGTATTTTAATATCAGAAGTTTGTATTCTTGATATGAATGAATTAGATCAAATAAACATTGTTTATCAAATCTATTTGTCTGGACCAATTATTCATGCGGAAATTGTTCGGTTGCTAGTACAAATCAATAAATTCTTTCAGTAAAACACTTTATTTGCAGAGGCATATAATTTAAAGGTGACGTCCATATACAAAGTAGACAGAGAAGAACTTGGAGCAATCTTCTGCTATGATTTCAATAGTTAATAATGGAAAATATCTGACAAAATAATAAAAAAATACTTCTGCCTTTTCTTAGGTAAATATGTGATAAGGTCGATAACAACACACCCTGACCTTGAATATAATTCTTAAAGATTTCGCCAGCGGACAACATATGTATTACATCATCTAAATAAATGATAATAATATCCTTGTACGAATATTCATACTTTTGAGAGATCTTTCACTATTCTGGCATATAAAAGAATACACATTATGTTTCAGGTTCTTTAAATTAGTCTAATCGACCTTGTACTCTTTGAATCACTTTTTAGGTAGTAGCATTATGCAGACAGTGTTATACATTCAGAGGGGGCAAGTTCCATTTGGATTTAATTTAAGACTATTTCATAAAAACAGCTGTTGAAGGATGGATAGATACATAGATACAAAAATATTATAAGCTAGATAATAGAAACACTGATACAAAGTTCTAGGATAGATCGATGGGAATGCATTTAATGTCCAAAGTTTTAGTCATGGCTGCGCAAGGCACACAGTTACCTTATACTGCAGTCATCCACAGAATAGTTACAACAGTTATTGGGACTGCTTTGCGTGGTGTTATCGCAACCGACGTTCTTTAATTTTGCCATAGCGTACAACTCAACAATGCGGATCAGCTTTCCATCAGAGCACATCAAATGGTATACACTCATATCCTGGTTTTCGTTGTAGCATACTATTGCTGTGTGATTTGTTGCTTCTGATAAAGTAGGAATAAAAGATGTCAAATTCAGTTGATTATATCGGTTCAGCAGCACATTAATAGGAATACTATCAAGAAGACAAATGTGTACCATAGTTTATATATTTAATCTTTATTAATATTGTTGAGAACATTATTACTCGAAAGGTTACTTATGTTGTGTACACTGGTATGAGGCTTTTATACAATTATATTTAACAATAAATACATTTTAAACGAAAGTTGTGTACACTGGTATGAGGCTTTTATACAATTATATTTAACAATAAATACATTTAAAACGAAAGTTGGGTACACTGGTATGAGGCTTTTATACAATTATATTTAACAATAAATACATTTAAAACGAAAGTTGTGTACACTGGTATGAGGGTTTTATACAATTATATTTAACAATAAATACATTTAAAACGAAAGTTGTGATTGTCATGAAAGGATCAATGTAGCATTTAAGAAAGGACCTCATCATGCTGTAACTGAAATTGATTTAAATTAATAGCAAATTTGTACCTTTAGGAACTGTTTTACGACTAGATACTTGTCTGTAGAATTCGAAAACTCTTGAACAGGATAACCACGTACTTGTACAAATTATCTTACATGCTTCAACTTTCGTAAACATTTTATTCGTTATTCCCATTGTTCCAGACATGTAATATGGTTCCGAAGTGTGGTACTTATGCAAAGTACTATTGTTGAAAGAATTTTTTTGCGTTTCTGATAAATGTTTTAGGTGTCAAACAGTCAACACAGAACGAAATTGTAAATGATTAATAAGGACTAGTTCATTTTAGAATACACATATTTTCTTAATTATTAAATATTTGTCAAACATGATCAATGCTAGTAGTAAGTGTTTAAAAATGTAAGACAATTAATATACAGAATTTAGAGCAAACAAAATGTCATAGATAATAAAAAGTTTTAAAATTTTTAACTGGGCCTGCTTTTAGACACATGTGAATAAAGCCAGGTCTAGTTAATATTGCTACACATTACATCATGTGGTATAAAAACGCTTTCGAAGAATATAACTTATATGATTGGAATTTGAGACTTGAATCTTCTATTACAACAAGGCTATATATTTATTTTAGAATTTTTAAAACTATATTCTAAATTGTGATTTTAATTGTGTATATGTGTCTTTTGTTTTTATAGATTGTTTGTTAGTTAATTAATTTGTAAACCTTAATATTGATTCAAGAATCATAATTGTTCATCCATTGACGCATACGTCAAAAAGTTTGATTATGACGCATCTTGTTCCGTTAAAAAATTATATTGTGCGATTTTGATGATAATGATTGATAGTGTATACAGTTTAATATGTTTCTGCCATTATTTCAATTTGTCATTAATTAATTTTGTATTTTTATACGTTTACAAAGACCTGAGAGGTTAAGATGCAGTAAAGATTCAATATATTATAAATTATAAGAGATCTATCTCTATTTTCATTCGGTATAAAACTGGTAGTGTAGATGGGATACAGCTCGTATGGAAGGACAATCTATAAGCAATAGACTTAACTATTGTATATTGCTGATGAAATATTCATATAACCAAATATATACAATTTATAGTAAACATGATGCACATCTTAGCAAATCTTTCCGACTATAATAGTTGCATTCATGTGCAGGTCATTTTTTGTCACAATAGTTTACCGACAATAACGTCGCATGGATATAAACGAGCTTTCGAAGCCACTAGACCATTATTGCTTTAGAACGTTGCACATTTTGAGTAATGCTAGCGACTTTTGTAATGACCTTCACTCTGTAGCAAAGGATTTTAATAATGGTTACTCATTGTTCATTATCTGACACTGCCTTCATTTTGTTTCACCTGGATCTGTGGGATCAGCAGGTTTACCAGATGAACATTGGGCAACTAAAGATGTAGATTCATTTGGCGCTTCAATATTTATTTCATTCCCACATCTGTACACAGGATTTGATCCTCCACATGCCATCGATAATGTCGAATTTATCCCATTAGCTGTAAAAGATAAGATCAGAAAATGAGGAAACTGTCTGTGGAAAAACAAGTATGCATGGTATTAATGTTGAAATAGTGTCTCTGACCAAATGCAAAAAGGGTTCACATTTCAAAAGCTAAATAAAACATTAAACAGTTTATATGTATCAACATCGCAAAGAGGATGAGCAATTTGGTTAATAGGTCTAATTAAATATGTAAAGTATGACCATCTCAGCCACAATAAAAAACATAGAAACATAATAACATAATACATCGGCTACATAAGTTTTTCTTTCCTTTAGAACAATAACAGTATATTTAAATGCAAAGAAAGTAATGCTATGAAGTAAATCAAAGAGTTTGTTTTGAATTTATTTTAACAGTATCGATCTAGTTTCGACAAATCACTGCGCTTCGATTATCGTACAATACAAATTTGTGCACGATTTGAAGGACTCACCGGTTACTTTGATCCAAAACCGACCATCGCTGTCCATAAGTACGTTATCGAGCCTAATCGTAATATTACTGTTGGTACTATGGTATAGAACTGTCTCCTTAAAGTTGTTGTTGTCATAGCATGTAATGTCCATTTCTTTGTTTCCATCTGTCACATGAAGCTTCTGGACACAATGGCCTGTACTGTTTAATGCCAGCTTCAGGTCCATCGCTGCAACGATAATGGATCCAGAACTGCTCTTTATGAAGCAAGTATCTCCCGAAGTTAAACTACAGTTTTGAATTTTGTTAGAATAGCCATTGTTCCAGAGATAAAACTCGCGTTCATCGGCATATATCTTCGGTGAACCAATATCCGCAATCCTGGATTCTTAAAAGAGAATGATAGGAGAAACATAAAGGAAAGAGCATGTCCTTATTTTCTACAACGTAAGGAAAACAAGTAACAAATAGCTAGAAATTAATATATTTTTGCTAAAATTCTGATATGTATGTTTAAAAGCTAGTGTATCCTTTATTTAAGAAACAATAGTAAATAAAAAGTATGAAAAGTAGCATTCTTTATCTCATACTTTAAAAGCGCTTCATCAAGAGCCAAACTAATACGTTAGGTATCAAATATTTGTTCATTGCGAGATTATATTCTTACCGTATTATATATCAAATATGTTTTGGGGCATATTTAAACGAAATATGAATGGTTTTTATTCATTGGATTACATTGGATTTACCTTGTATGCACTGATAGTACATTCGCATATAATTGGTTCTTGCTAGATATGTACTTTGGTCACAGCACAAAAGGGTATCGTTCCACGCAACGGGTACTTTACAGTACTGAACGCCTGCACAATCTATATAGTGACTGAAATCTGATGGATAACCCGAATACCTGCAGTATAAAAACAGAATGTAATCAACAAGAAAACATGTTAATGTGCAAACGTAACTAAGATTGAACAAACCAAGTGTGCACAAAAATGTAGTCCCATAATCCAACTAAAATATACTTTGTTCTTAAGATTCAGTGACGATATGCATGAAAACATGCTTCTTATATGTGCAAACACATATGTCAACACCAGCGTATTACCAAAGCTCCATTGCATTTCGTAGAGGAGAGCTAAACTAGTAAATATATTAATCAAACTTGCCATTGGTTAGCGTGACAGACACGAGACCAAATAAAGCGAATTCGGCAGGTGATGTCGATTTAGTGAATCTGCCTGCAAAGCACCTTACTCCAATTGCATCAACGTAATATGTTAGATTAGGAAATGATATGCCAATAAACACTAAGTTTGTTTTCACTCAATCTGATACTTAGCTTATATAAGCCTGCATGTTCAATTGTATCTAGATGTATATTTCAAGCACTGATTTTTTTTTCTTGCTTTAGTTCATCATGTACATTTCTTGAAACAATATTGCCGCAGATGCCAGTTAAACATTCTAAAACAATCAAAATACCCCTAGAATTTTAATTCTCAAACAGTACGATATATTTTTATATTTAGGGTTTATAATCTACATAAAAACACAGTCACGCATATATACATGTTTGTGATCACTAACTTCCAATTTTCGCAACTCAATTGTTTCTATGGTTTTGTAAAGGGGTCTACCGTAAAATGTTTGCCATTTAAACAACTTTTAACACTCAAATATCTTATTAGTCATTCGTCAAATAACGATATACAAGCCATATAGCCTCGTGTTGGAAGGATTTCAGACGAATGCTACGGTCACAAGTGTCAGTTTATATTTATATTTACACTGAGACAAGTACATTGACTTTCTAAAATCATCAGTGTTGTGTTTTCACTATGATTTGCTATTTGGTTTTGTTGAGTTTTGTATTATTGCTGCTGCTGTTGCCGCTTATTAAATGCCTTGTTTTGCTTTATCCCCCTCAATGCATGACTTATTATCAAGGCACGAATCTGATTATATCAAATTAAACCAAATTCATGGCTTTTTAACTATTTTACTTATTTGTTTTATGCCATGACTTTTGAAAGTAAACTTAGAACATATCATTTTAGCATTTACCTCAAACCGCAATCCTCGGTGTCATTGATGTATCGACAGCAATAGGTTTCGTTGTGAAAAAAATAGGATGATTCCTTCGGGCATCCCGTGCTCTTTTTCTTGGCGTATGTATATACATCCGACACATAGATTACATAACCATCCGGACAAGAGGGTTCAACATAATCGTCTTGGTGACTGCCGTAGCATGCTTCGTCTACATATTTTTCTAAGGATATTTGTCTACTTCAGTAAATATGTAAATCACCTTCGAGATTTCAAACAAATGAGCTTTACTGTTTTCAAATAAGATCAATAGCTTTCCATTTGATATTGTCTGCTTGTAACAAGTTATATATACGACTAAATTAGACCTTATAATCAACACATAATTATGATAATAATTCAACGACTAATTTTAATCCCTCCAGTCTCTTTAGTGTTTACTTATCTTTTAGAAGTTTAAACCATTAAATTTTCTTTCCATAACAGTTTAAACTTATTCTCTTCTAAGTATGTTAATAATAAAAATGAAATGCTATATCATATCTAAGCGAATAATTTATCAAGTTGATTCACTTTTATATCGTTAAAAAATTTAAGTTTTGTTTCACAGAAATAAGTATAAGAGACATACTAGGCTTGATGGGTAAATTATTAGTGTGTATTGTAATATAAGAGCTATTACCACTACAACCACAACTACTATTCATATAATGACTATAATTACGTTACACTGAGCATGCGTCAGTTTTTGCACTTGACTCCAGCAAGATTGATTGCTTTGCTTTTTAAACATTGGCCTTTTTACTTCAGGTTAAGATCTTTGAACTACGAAAAAGTCTTAAATCATTTGACCATCTGGCCTATTTACACTAACGACTTACCTACGCCCGATGTATAATTTGTTACCACGATGCTGACCCTGGCTGTTGTTTGCAAATAGTGGTATCTAGAAACATTGGTATTGGCGGTAGACATTTTAACACTATCTGTTGTAGATGAGTAAACATTGCTTATGGTATTTCCAGCGGAAGAGGCTAGAGTTGACCCATATATTCCACTGCTAGTTAGAGTTGTAAAAGTATGGTTGGAAAGTATAAACTCTCCTGAAGAACAACTTGCGACAGCTGTAATATTTGATACTGGCATTGTAACTCCAAGTTCTGATCCACAAGTATACTTCCGTACTGACCCACCACAAAGCATAGTTAAAGTTGCATTAATGTTGTTTCCTATAAGAATGGAAATCAACTGTACTTAAAAGCTGGCAATGGTGAAAAGTTTACAAACATCTTTGTGGATCTGAATGAGTCTGAAATTATTAATATTGCCTTGACTGTATATGTTCAAACTAAGTGATGCGAAAAAAGCACTGTAATCATAAGTAATAGTAGGCACTGGAGTATTTGTTTATATTTAAAAGCTACTGATTTATCTACCTTGCACTAAAGGAAAATTAAAGCCACTGACGAAATTGGATTCAAAAGACTATACAGAATTACTACACAGCTGCAATATTGCCCTTTTTAATGTCCCCTCTATGTTGGCAATTACATGTAACAATTCAGCTATTTACAAACCACAATAAAATTATCGACCTACCAGAAACCTTTATCCAGAAGTGTCCACCGCTGTAAGGTAAAGTATTGTCTAACCTAATTAGAATTCTGCTGTGGCTACTTTGGTAGAGAATAGTCTCCTTGAAGTTATTATCATCATAGCATGTGATGTATTTCACTTGATCACCGTCGGTAACGTGAAGCTGCTGTGCACATTGACCTGTGTAGCAGAAGGGCATGTTGCTGACTTTTGTAAATAAGGGCACCCATGAAATATCTATTAATAACGTCTTCATTCTCTTACAATATCTACATATTGATTGTACTCAAGTTTTCATAACATATACCTTTTGTTGGTTCTCGATTCTTTACGACAGATAAGTATTGACTATTTGCATTCTTGAATGTTTTGATTCCAGTACAACATATAGGAAACGATGTCAACATTCTTGTACAGCATATAATTGCTGACTGACTTCATTCATGTAAGGTCCTCAATCATGTACAACATATAAAAAATGAACGAGTTCGATTCTTTCTAGAGTCAATAATAATTCTAATTTATGTATAATACATAAAAGAACATATTTACTGAAGATGACATGATATATCCAAATTTTTAGACAATGATATTCTGTTTCAATAAACGATATCCAGAGATGACAAATTATTGCCCGAATAATGCAGATTTAAAGATGATATTCAATTCCATTAGTTTATAATTAACAAAATTATTCTAATATTATGTTAAATTTAGTTTTAGTTCTAAATGTATGCACATACAGTTGATGCACAAACTTTAGTAGATTGTATCCTGGTTCGCGTACATGAAATGAGTGTATGTATTCTAAAATTAATAACAAATTATGTTAATTGAAGTGATCCAAACCTGTGGAGTTGAATGCCAGTCTGAGATCTACAGCTGCAATGACGATGGATCCATTATTACTTTCTACATCGCAATAGTACCCGGTACTGACATTGCACTTTTCCATTGGTGCTGGATAACCTGTGTTCCAGATGTACAGACTGTCGTTGCTTGTATGGTAAGACCTGAATTGTGTTGCTATGTCCTCTATCAATGTAACTGAAAGTGCAAATTGCGTTTACGTTATCGTTATAAAGGTTCTTACATTATGCAATATTTTGTTTTAAAACGTGATCATTTGAGACCATTCAGTATATTGACGATAAATAGATAATGGTAGTAGATGGCAAACCACGAGGTCCTACTATATGAACATGCATGTTCAGCTGATTCAACATGTAACTTACATTTTTTCATAAATAATATCAATAGACTTCATGCATGTTGCATTGTCATTAGATGTCACCCCAACGAAGACCCCCCCCCAAACAACTGCAGCAATATTATACTCCTTCGTGGTTTTGAAAGTGGAGGTATCTAATAGAAAACCCTTTAATAGTATTTTTCTGTATACTAAATCATTTACAGGAAATTGAATAATATGGGCCTGATACATTATTTTGACTTGAGTTATACTATTTACAATAATTAAATCGAATGGTCTGTCTACATTGCTCAGTTATAGGCGATATGTGATCATTGAGACCGTAAAGTTAATAGGGAATGGTGAATATTGCCTATGGGAATTAGTCACTATTTATCCTTGATATTTAACTTGATGTTTATTGCAAACTACCCAGACGAAATCATTAAATGCCACGTGTTATATTCCGGAAGCTACTTACCACTAATACATTGATAATGCATTCTCATGTAGTTTGTCCGAGCCAGAAATATATCCTGATGGCAACAGGGCCAAGTGTTATTGTTAGAAACGTGCACTTTGCAAGTCTGCAGACCTGTACAATTTGTGTAGTGGCTATATTCAGATGGAACTCCTGTATACCTAAAACATTAGTTCACAAAAAAATGTAGTTTTTATTTATTCATTACTAATTTTGTAATTAATAAGTTATTTTGCAAGAAGATATATGAATAACAATTCTACAACCATCAAAGTATATCAAAATGTATATGTACAGGACTAAAAGCTATTTGTAATGTCAATCATGGTGCAAATTTCAAACAAAAAATGTTGGGGTTTTTTTAAGTGAAAATGATTATATCACTTTAACGGTCAATTCACTTTTCTAGATCAGTGTATTTTATCATTAATGCTCCACACCGAAATATCTGAAATCTGTTTGTTCACCCTTAATTTTAGAGTTGGATCAAATTATTGTGTGGAGTGGGTCCATTGGACTTGTCATTTTATTCAACATTCAAATTATTGTTTGGATTAGGTCCATTGGACTTGTCATTTTATTCAACATTCAAATTATTGTGTGGAGTGGGTCCATTGGACTTGTCATTTTATTCAACATTCAAATTATTGTGTGGAGTGGGTCCATTGGACTTGTCATTTTATTCAACATTCAAATTATTGTGTGGAGTGGGTCCATTGGACTTGTCATTTTATTCAACATTCAAATTATTGTGTGGAGTGGGTCCATTGGACTTGTCATTTTATTCAACATTCAAATTATTGTGTGGAGTGGGTCCATTGGACTTGTCATTTTATTCAACATTAATTTAGACAGTCTGCTCATGTGCTATCGATTTGTCGTAATATAAAAGTCATATAAAAATAATTTTGGCGCTTCTTTCACCTTTTCCCACAATCCTCTGTTTCATTCACATATCGGCAGCAATAGGTTTCGTTATGAAAATACACTGGGTAAGACACTTCCAAGCATCCGGTGCTCTTTTTCTTTGCGTAAGCATACACATCGGATACATAGATCACGTGGCCATTAGAGCAACTCGGCTGCAAGTAGTCATCGGCATTACTTCCATAGCATGCCTCTTCGGTATATTCTTCTACTATTCACCACATTATTTGCAACAAAAGAACAAGCAAATGTAGCTTAAAAAATATACATATAATATATAATCTTTAAAATCTAAATCAAAAGTTATATAAGTACTTGAACTTGCTATATTGTAACCATGTATAACAATGTAAATTAAAGACATGGATACAGCGTTGAGAACTTCAATATAGTTAATATCCTCTTGCAAAATACTAGCAAGTTTTGTTTCAAAACGGTCTAAATGGAAACGGTTTGTAAATATGTATGTCGTCAGCTGCAATTGCACAAACGTTTAAGACCTTCATATATATATATATATATATATATATATATATATATATATATATATATATATATATATATAAATATAAATTCCACTCAGATATATATATATATATATATATATATATATATATATATATATATATATATATATATATATATATATATATATATATATATATATATATATATATATATCTGAGTGGAATTTTGCTTCGTCGTGATAACTGGGTATTACTTCCCAACGTCTAATTCCGATCAATTAAAATGCATAAAATCTTACAAAGAAAAAATGCTGTAACGACCTGTAATAGCGCGTCGGGGTCTATTCAAGCATGATTTATATGCATGCAAATAAGCTGGCCAGAGTTCATAATATAAAGCTGTCTCGGTTCTATGCTAGCTCGTTAACAACTTTCTTTAGACCGACTGACGGGCTGACATAAGTAAACTGATGATGCTCTCGCTGCAAGTAGTGTGGACACAAACACTGTCATTATAATCACCCTACCTTAGTCTATGTGCTAATGCAGAAAAATGAATGATAATATCAATATTTTCTGCGATCACATAAAAATACGGGTAAGTCTTCGAAAAGTGGTCCGATGTTTCAAAGTTACATAATGATTTCAAGTTAATCGATAGTCAGTTGACATATAATCTATAATCTTGAAAATTATATATGTGTGTATATATATATATATATATATATATATATATATATATATATATATATATATATATATATATATATATATATATATATATATATATATATATATGTGTGTGTGTGTGTGTGTGTGTGTGTGTGTGTGTGAGTGTGTGTGTGTGTGTGTGTGTAAGATAGAAGTAAAATGTCCGCATATGGAAGAAATGTTGTGAAGGAAGGAAGGAAAAGGTGACATAATTTGAGATGTTGAAGTAGTTTTGGAAATTTTTCCTTCAATTAAGTATTTATTTCGAGATAAAATATTATGCTATGTAATCTTCTGGTCCCTTTTGATCAATTACTTTAATAAACGACTGTACCATTGTTTTCTTCAAATGTGTTTGACATCATTTTGCCAGTTGTATAGGACGGCTGATTTTCTGGTGCAATCGTGGTCAACTCCTGTTGGTCTCTTGTCGTTCCATCTTGATGTTCGTTGCTGGTTGGAATTTCTGGATTTTCTTGTTGACTGATGTTGGTATAAAGTATAACTCCAGAAGAGCATTCAGCCAGTTTTGTCCTAGAGTCAATTGGAACTTCAACTTCTAAGTCATCTCCACAGTCATACATAACATGTGCCTTGACGATGTTCATGGACAGAGTAGCATTTGCGTCGTTAGCTGCAAATGCAAGATATGATTATGATATGAGAGGTTTGGAGTCCAAATTAATAAGCAGTTCAAATTCTCTTTTGTATTTAGCGTACTCAACGTAAATTTTATTGTGTAGAATACGTTTAACAGCTCATTATTCAAATTTATTTTAAAATAATCATTATTTTCCCAATTGTACTTTATCGATTATATGATATATCAACTTCAGATGTATAATGCACATGAAAGCATGAGAACTTTGGTTACATTTTTACCCATTTATAGGCATTAGCGTAAACTAGTTGATTATTTTGATTAATGTCCGACATTGATGTAAATGATTGATGTTTCGTTAAAATTTTATAAAACATTAAATGATTAGCTTGTGATGCAGTAATAATTATGTCACCATTTAATACAATAATTATAAAAGACAATGCTAATTATTTCAAATTATGTTTCTAATGTTGTAAAATATTCTCATGTACTTTGTATTTAATATCTGCATCCATGTTCAGTTCTGGCTTAAACATATATCTGGTCGCATTAGCTTAGGTGCAGAATTACTTCTCCCCCAAAATACGATTGCTTTCATAACAAACGATTAGCATAGAATTAATACGCATGAATTCGTTACCTGTTACCTTGATCCAAAAGTTGCCTATAACATTGGATAAAGTATTGTCCATTCTGACTGTTATGCTGTTTGTGGTACTATTGTACAATGTCGTCTCTTTGAAATTGTTATTATTATAACATGTAATGTCCTTTTCTAAATTCCCATCTACAATGTGAAGTTGCTGTGAACATAATCCTGTGCTGTTGAAACTCAGCCTCAAATCCAAAGCTTTAATGACGATGGTCCCAGAACTACTTTGTATCATTGCATGATACCCCGTGGAGATACTACAGTTGGGAATTCGTTGTGGATAATTTAAATTCCGAATGTGTACCTCACGTTGGGGGCCAAAACCGAGCACTGAGGAGAGTTCGACGATGCTGGACTCTATTAGAAAAAAAGGTAAAGTCATTTAATCTTTACGTCAATCAATTTCACTCTGAACTGCGCATGTACAAATTTTCAACACTCCGAAGTATGAATATGTATGGCACCACAAATATATACATACAAAAGAAACATTTTAGCAATACTTCAATGATTCATATACCATTAGCAACATAATCGGTTAAGGGTTTTAAACGACCGGCAATATTCTTGACAATTTTAACTTTTATTTCTCTTCCTTCTAGCGATTACCCATAGCGTTTAGAAACAAACTGAAACAAAAGAAAAAGAAGCCGAAACTGGTTCTCATAGTCACTGATATTTCTCAAATTATTCTAGAAAAATGTGATACATTTGAAAACCTCAAAAGATAGAAGAACATCTTTCTTTCTAACAAGCTATCTATCTATGAAGGAATTAATTCACATATGAGTATATTATGGGACAATCATACCTGCAATACACTGGTAATGCATCCGCATGAAATTTGTTCTAGCTAAGTACACGTCTTGATCACAACACAGCAGTGTGTAGTTCCAGGCCACAGGGACAGTACAGTTGTTCTGTCCAGTGCAGTCTTCATAGTGACTGAATGCAGACGGTTGCCCGCTGTACCTTAATTTTACAGAATATACGATTTTCGAAAAATCAAATATTTTTCATATAATGGGCTCTGTAAATTAACCACTTTAATTTCTCGTGTTTTAATCATTTCAAAATGTTAGATGAGATCGTGTATACAACTATTTATTTCTCAAAATCATTTTAAAAAAACGTATAAAATATTGACATCCTCTTATGAAAATATTATTTGGCAACTAATAAACACTATCGTTTTTAAAAAAAAAAATTAACAGGTCGAGACAGTCCCACAGGCTTACTGGCATATTTCTCAGGTTCCAATTCTGGATTTATTCCAACACCTAAATTGCTGTTAGTAATTTGCCTCATCAAGTCTCTCCGGCGTATTTTTGGATAAATAAATTAAAAATCACATTAGAAAAATTATGAAATGTTACATTCATCAATTCAAATTAAATCTAAAATGGAACAAATGTAGTTTTAAGTTTGTCCATATAAAGAAACATCATCTTATTTATCTCATCTCAAAGTCACCAATCATCCCTGCGTTCTGTCTAGTTAGTAGGAATAGTCCCCACAACGTTGACCTACATTATTTAACATTTAATTGCACCTACAAAACCCACACCCTGCTTCAGTTGATATCCCAGGCACAGGCTTCAGGTTCTGATAGCAAATATGCGCTAAAGGACATTTTAATAACATATCGAAAAGGTCGAGTCCATAAAGCCTGCTGTAGTAATTTTTAAATATTGCTCGCGATGAAATATCTGTAATTTCTACATATACCTATATCAGATAATAAACCTGCCAAGGAAATTCGTAACATGTATCGCTACTAAGAACAGAATATGTTGTTTCGTTTATAAAACAGGGTACATAATAATTAGTTGAATTATTCCAGAAAGGACAAATCTACTTATCTTTTAAGAGAATAATTGCTCCGAACATTTATTGTTCCTCAATTAATCAGTTTTTATGTGCGTCCATGAAATAACTCTTATGAAAACTACTTGAATGTCAAAGTTTGAAATTGGTCGGTTGCTTGTATGGGGTCGGAAGCATATGCTATATACGAAACATCATTTGTCAAACATAGCTACATAACCTTGATATGCAACTTTGTAATATATATATATATATATATATATATATATATATATATATATATATATATATATATATATATATATATATATATATATATATATATATATATAATGTAGCATTCACATTTGGTCAATTAACTGATAATCTCCAACTGTAGATCATTGTGCTAGGTAGTTTCCAATGTCTCACAACCAGTCAGATAACGATAAAGAGGGAACGGTTTCCAACTTTAGAATAATTTTGACTGAAGGAAACCTAAACCCCGCTTCTTTTAATACAAGAGTTTCAAATTTCAAATACAACTAGCAGTGTAACCAGTTTTAAAGAGCTCAAGAACCACCTTCTTGGAAAAGCAAATATATAAGTTTTAATCAATTGACGAAGATATGAATCTTGAGTTCAAAAGTCTGAACAACGATGAATACCAAGTTACAGAACTTTGGTGCTGAGGACTTAATGTAGCGGTCACACCAAATAGGCCATGCATATCATTTGGAACAGATAATCCACCAAGTATATTATTGACATAGAGTGTAAAGATGCATGACATTATCGCTATAAGCCTCGCAAGTAACCATAGATTACTTTGTAGAAAATATGTACCATCATAGATGTATGCCCGTATGTACATTAAGGGAAATATGAATTGATCAACTTCAGACTGAATTATAGATTGTTTTTTTTTATTAACATCATATCTCTGAATTAAAAGGGCCTCTGGGAGCTTACTGGAACAAATGTTTCTTTAAGGTACACCAAATCGCAAGTATGAGAAAAACAGTTAAGTCACTGAATGACATTTTCGGCTAGCATTTACTTTGCAATCAAGCCCATTTTGTGATTGAGCCTTGTAAATTTATGTTCAAGCAGTCCTTTTTGCGACGTTTCATTGCATCAAATTTGAATCTGGGAGTTTTCAAAATTAACTCCCATGTAGATTTCCTCGGAACATTTTGGAGAGTAAATAAAGTTTCTAAGAGGATATCTTTTTATATTGTTTCCCGCTTTTACTTGCATCAGCAGCTGTTTCATCAGCAGTTTTTGTAATGATAAATGAGTCACAAAATGGAAATAAGAAATCAAAATTAAAATCAGTAGAATTCATTTGATGAAGAGAATACCAGTTGGCTATAATCGTCTTTTTTCTAAAACCTTTAATGTTCGTTAATTGCACTGATTCGCAAGATCCACGTGTTAAACAATTTTAATTCTAACATACCAGCATTAAACTACAATACACACGAGACAATATGTTGTAACTCCAAGTGACGATTTCAATATATAATTAAATCAAAAGTTTCTTTTCTAAATTTAACTGTGATAGAACTGAAGAAATAAAATGAATGGCATGTAATCCTATGCTTAGTCACCTAGAGATTCCATCAACACCGATCACCTCAAACATTTTATTTATTTTAACGATTTAAACGTTTGAATAATTAAGCAAAATCATTTTTATTATAAATAAAAGTTTTTGAATAAATGATCTCATTTGTTTAAAGTAAAGATGTATACGGTATGGTTTCTGAAAGGTACTTTGCCATTTTTGGGCTACAATGTCTTAATCATCGTCGTCGTCGTCATCATCATCATCATCATCATCATCATCATCATCATCATCATCATCATCATCATCATCATCATCATCATCATCATCATCATCATCAATCCCTTAACCAAAATGGACGTTGGAGCACCATAGTTCACTTTGCAACCAGTTCTCTCCATCTTTCCCTGTTCTGTACTGCCCTTTGGGAATCTCCAAATCCCATGCATGTCCACTCCTTAAGGTTGTCTTCCCACCTCTTTTTCTGTCTGCCTCTTTTTCTGCACCTTCGCACTGTGCTTTGCGAGATTGATTTTGCCAGTCCAATCTTGCAATACCTTAGTGCGAGGTAATAAGCAATAGGCTTATTGGAGCACAAACTAAAACACGGGTTAAAGGTTAACTATTCTGGACTCGCATGCTAAGTTCAATCACTTAAATTGATTTAACGTACCAACTAAACTACTCATCATGTTGCCTAATACTGAACCATGCGTCAGATTCATGCGCAATAAGGCGAGACTTCGATAATCCTACCTGTCGGTCCTTGAGGAGACTAAAACTATTTCTCAAATTAATGATTTGCTATGTACAGAAAAGCACATGTTCAACTTCGGTCAAGTCCAACTATTCAAAATTAAAATATTATGTTTCTAGGTTGCCAATTGACATGGAACATTACTATATAAGAAACTCTCCTGTCCAGATAATTAAAGATTGATAAAGACTTGTTTTTTAAAGTCGATGAACGACATTTCATAGGAAATTGAAGTATTTTAAATGCCGAATCCCTATTGCATATGTTGTGAAATATCTTTGAGACGAACCGTACTTTGACCTACCTCATTCCGCAATCCTCGGTCTCATTGACATATTGACAACAATATGTTTCATTGTGGAAGAAATAGGATGACTCCTCCCTACATCCCGTGCTTTTCTTCTTGGCGTACGTGTACACATCTGACACATATATCACATGACCAGCAGGACATGCGGGCTGCACATAATCATCTTGATGGCTTCCGTAGCACGCTTCCTCTACATTATATGCTGCAAGAATGCATTTTTGAAATTGAACACTAAATCATTGTTTTATGGATACAACATTAGAGTCAGGACAATTCACTGAATTACAAAGTTATAGTTCTGAAGTAACTTGGAGACTAGTATGTTAATCTTTATCGCACTGTATATCAATGATGTTAATTAATATGCATTCCATTACGTAGATTAAATTGTTATCCTTTAGGAAAGAATACACACTATCCAAATCAATGGAAAATATACAAATCATCGTGCCTTATGTAAGGCATCTCATACCGTTGGCTAAATACGAAAACTGATAATCGTGAGCTGGCAATACGCCTTAAGGAATAATGCATTATGATCAATGTGTTGCCGTATTTTCTTGGCTATAAAAGGAAGAAAATAATCGCCTCACCCGTCGCTTCCAATCCTAACAATTGATAATTACTACACACTTTATAACGATACGCAAATAAAAATGAACTATTGCATATTTGTGCTATGTCTCTATCACCGCATTATTTTTATATCATTTTAAACCTAATGAATAAACTTAAAATATTCAGAGAAGTAATTTTTAATATTGTGGGTAATTTCTTCTTCTTCTTCTTCTTCTTCTTCTTCTTCTTCTTCTTCTTCTTCTTCTTCTTCTTCTTCTTCTTCTTCTTCTTCTTCTTCTTATCATCATTATTAATGTATATCTTCTTGTTTTTCTACCCCTTTTGTATTTCCTAGTAGCAATTTTGGGTCATCTGATTTTAATAAATTCCCTAATGTCTATATATATACCCGGATAGATAAAAGTTAGATGATGGGGACGAATAAGTAAGTCATAACAATACACGAAGATAAACTTACATAGTGTATTTTAAGGTGTATCTACGATCCTGTTGGGAATGTGTCTTATTTCAGATTATACTAATATTGTCGTAATTGGTTAATTGGTATCTGGTTTATATGTCTTTGTTTATTATTATTATTATTATTATTATTATTATTATTATTATTATTATTATTATTATTATTATTATTATTATTATTATTATTATTATTATTATTATTATTTGTTGTTGTTGTTTTGTTTATATATATTTATTTAAATGTTGCACTGATGCAATGTATGTACCATTCTCGATCAAAGGTGAAAGATTATCTAACACCAACACTGCAGTCTTTTTAAAGTATTATGTGCATTTATACCCGCATACTTTGCATACTCTAAAAATGTACATTAAAAGTTTACCTATCGTTATCGATATTATCAATAATGCTATAGTGAAATGTTTTGATATCGCAATGTAAAGAACACTAGAAGAGCAAATATTATTCCAATACATGTCAATGAAACTACACGTTTACACATAATATATGTGAGTGCGTGCTCGTGCCCACTATTTTTTTTTTGCAGAACGCTGTTTCATAAACAGGTTCTGATCAAGTCGAATGCTGAGTAGCTTTTCAAAATTTAAAAGGGCCTTGACTAGAAACTTGAGCACTGTTTTGTTCTTGCGCACGCTTATTAGGTATTATGCACACTGAGTAAATAGATACAGACTTTTTACTTTGAAGTCTATTTGAAGGCTAATAAAGCCCCCAAAGCAAGCAGCCAAAATGCTATTGAACGCTGAATGTTAAGTGACTACTGATGAAATGTTTAGATGAGAGTGGTGACTATCTATTCATAATACAATTAAATACCGAAAGCATTTTTAATAATATACAGCCTTAATAAAATTTACTACCTAATATATATCTTCATAACACCTGTATCTAACATCGGTATAAGGTCTTCACGCTCCTACACTATATCCGTATACCGAAAATTCATAGCAATAAAGCTACAGTTCACTTCCTTACGTGTAGAATGTAATTCTTTAATCAGTGCAACCCAGGTGGGGTGAAATATGAGCACCTATAGGGACGGGATTGTATAAAAAAAACTACACTAACATTTAACAAAATTCGCAAATTGGTCAGTGGATCCTCTATCTTAATTTTAAAAAAAATAGTTTTAGTATATTTATAGTGTTTTAGGACCATTCTGGATCATAGGTGAAGGTGTATATGACATTAACATTGGCACTGATTTAAAATCTACAAATCACTTGCAAATGTATACTTTAAAACTACTAATGTACATTGAATGTCTAACGAATCTTTCTGCATTACCGAGTTATACTATCGTCAAATGTTTCAAACTATATACGTAATAAATATTTGAAGAGCATTTTTAATCATGCTCTTTGTCACAGGCTCTCTCTCTCTCTCTCTCTCTCTCTCTCTCTCTCTCTCTCTCTCTCTCTCTCTCTCTGTGTGTATATATATATATATATATATATATATATATATATATATATATATATATATATATATATATATATATATATATATATATATATATATATATATATATCTGTGTGTGTGCGTGTGTGTATTTATGTATGTGTGTGTGAGAGAGAGAAAGGGAGGAAAGGAGAGAGAGACAGAGAGAGAGAGAGAGAGAGAGAGAGAGAGACAGAGAGACAGACAGAGAGAGGGGGTAATATCATTATATTTCTTCTAAAAATAATATGGTGATAAACGTATAACAACTGAGTAAATTATATCAGTGAAAAAAAATTATAATATAAAAAATGCAAATATCGAATATCAGGTGTATATTTGAATGATTAAAAAGGAGATAAATATAACAACAAAATACAAATAGAGTGTAAAATCGCATATAATTTAAGGAAGTTTTAAAGGCTTTGGCGGTGTGCCATTAGATTATGCAATATATTTTCTTTATCTTCCACTGCGACTGTGCACTTGGCAATATGACCGGGAATAAAAAAAACGAATTTTTTTCTACATTATTTTATTTCAATCAAAAGTAATTTAACTTATACATGCAAAAGTTTTGTAAGGTTCATTGTTTATTTTCTTCCGTATAGCATTGTTGCTTTTATTATCTATCTTTTCAGGACAAAATGAATGACTGACAATGGCTTCGCTAGGTAATAAAGAGAATGTTTTTGTGAGTGCAAAATGGATTTTAAAAATAAAAATTAAATTGTGAGTATTTAACTTGTTCGTGTGAAAGCCAATATCACTTTTGTCCTTCATATGCTAAACCTATTATTTTTTAGAAAACGTTACAGAAAGCATATAACATCCACGCTATTTTTAACCATTTATTGTCTATGTAATAGTCCATTAAAAACTTTCATTGGTATATCAAAATACATGCCATTTAACTTAAAATTATATACATTTACTATTTTGCATGTTGGGAAAGTTTCTTTGGTGGTTGTTTTTATTGTTACTGTTGCTTTATTTCATCATTTAAAAGATATTCCAGAACTTATTCTAAGAAATTCGACAGCGTACATATTTTCAGGGAACCATTTTTCTATGTCGGAAGACCAGTTGAACATTTCAAAACTTTATTCAGTATTACCATCGAAAATGTATGTAAACCATGTTTAATGTAATTTCTATAGATGTGAAAATGTAATGTCTTATACTTTGGAAAGAGTCTTCCAAAATAGTAAAAGAAAAAAAAAACGTGTTTTCTTTAATTCGTTTTTTAAAATGCGTTTTAAGCTAATGTAACGCAAAATTTCAGAACATGAGAGGTCATACATGACAGCCACATCAGGGCATATCAATTATTGAAGGTGTTGGAGACGTAAGGCAATATTTTAAGACATGAAAGGTTATACATGACAGCCAAATATGGACATATCATTTAGTGGCGTTGTTGTGGGCGTAATGCAATATTTCAGGACATGAAATAGTATCAACATAAGGGCATATCATTTAGTGGCGTTGATGTGCGAGTAATGCAATATTCCATGACAGGAGAGTTTATACATGGCAGCCAGAGTATCTGGTGGAGGATGAACAATGGAAAAAACAGGGAAGACCCACAGAATCAAGGGAAGATGCTAACAGGTTGTCTCAAATCCATACATTTGGCCAAGCCAAAGACGCAACCTCATGCGGACGAAGGTGAGATGGATGAGATCGGTAAGGACGACTTTTACAATGCATGTCACAAAATAAGAAATACATTGAATGTTTTCTCATATACATGACAATTGATTCGAATTTACAAATATTTCATTCATTCAGGAACTAAATATGAAATGTTCACTATAGCAAATCATTCAAAGCCACGTTGATTGTGTTCTTATCCACAACAAATCTCTCAGACTTAAACAATATCTAGCACATGCGATGAAATCACTAAACTGCTCAAAATATTTATTTCACGTAATGAAATTTTACATACATACATACATACATACATACATACATACATACATACATACATACATACATACATACATACATACATACATACATACATACATACATACATACATACATACATACATACATACATACATACATACATGAATACATACATACATACATACATACATGCATGCATGCATGCATGCATGCATACATACATACATACATACATACATACATACATACATACATACATACATACATACATACATACATACATACATACATACATACATACATACATACATACATACATTACAAGTTAGACTTGACCCTTAATCAACAAATGAAGACTGTAGATATTAATACCAAAGATGAGATTGTGAATAATCCTGAACATTTTCCGCTTTGTTTTGATCTTATTAAAGTCAATTTTAAAACACACAATAAGCAACAACAAAACCAGAACATTTAGGGCATATTAGATAGTTCTTTAAAAGAAACTGATTACGAAGTAAAATCACCACTCTCGTCCATTCAAAATGTTCAGAAGATTTGTGGTTCCCCTATCTTGTTTATCAAATGCTTCATTGAGTCACAATCGCGCTCATAGAAATTGTTTGTAGGTCCCCATTTTAGTCATTACCAAACATAGCAGGATAAGAAAATTTTTTCTGTTTGTGTTGCGTACATTATAGAATAATTTTGTATTATCAGTGCAGCTAAACTTAGAGGTCTTCATTTCAAAGTCTGCGTCTAGTTTTCGCTAAGCAACAGATTTTCTTCTTCAAATTGAGATGTTTTAACATCTGTCTTATTCAATTTATGAAACATAAATTGTTTTTGTCCAATTCCTCAATTTCATGAATAAAAGATTCCAATAGGTAAAATATTACTATTGTAAAAATATTTAGCATGCTTCTTATGATATCTACCTCTGATAGAGAGTCTGACATTATCCTCAATATCGTATGTAGGATTATGCAAAATCTGAATTTGAGAAAAAACTTTGACCTTACTGAAAGGGGATACTGATTGGCACTGGTGTACATTCGTCTGTTGATAATCGATCCGTTTATAACTCATCCGTTTTCCTTGTTCCGTGTGTGTTTATGTGTTTGTGTGTATGTGTGCGTGTGTGTGTTCATGGAAAAGGGGCAGATAGAAACTACAAAAATAAATCCTTTCTTTCCTTTGCTTCAATGTTTGGAACAGAATTTTTGTGGATAAGTGGGCTGAAACGTGACAATAAGAAATAAACTAAAATAAGAAATAATTATTATAAATTTTAAAATGGTGAATGTTTACTATATTTCATTCTTATTTAAATAGACTTACTATCCATCTCTTTTTTCAGATGCATAATACCTTGAAATGGTCTTATCACTTGTTCATCCAGGATAAAGTGGGAAGGGTTGCATAGATAATATTTCTTGTCCAAAATTATAAACCATCATGACAACAACGTAACAAAAATTAAAAATGGAAGAAAAGAATATATTACTGAGCTTGTTGTGCACATTTATACATATCTGTCTGAACATAGGGTGTGATGACGAAAGCAGCTATCAAAATAATAATAATAATAATAATAATAATAATAATAATAATAATAATAATAATAATAATAATAATAATAATAATAATAATAATAAAAATCATCATCATCATCATCATCATCATCAATCTTGTTTGCAAAACATGCATAGGTTATCGACCGCTATGTTCCTTCTTTACTGACAATTAGTGTCCGTAGGGTTAATTCCCTAAGATTAGACGTAGGGTCAAAGTTTAATAGTGTATCTGAATTGATCTTCTCAGAACCCAGTAAGTGCATTTATAGTTGTATTATGTGGAACTCAAAAGCTTCCTAATTCGGACCTAGGAGATTAGGTCCGTAGTGGTAGGGATGGACCTTGTGTTCAACGTGATTAGCATGCCTAAAATATGTATTTTCATGTTCTGTAAGTGAATATGTAGGGAGAGAAATTTCAGTATTTTCGAAGTTATAAGCCCAGAAGCTAATTTCATGTTGTTAGAAGATACCCAGAAGACCAAGTCAGTTGTACATCTGAATTTTTTTTCTACACCCAGTATATTTTTACATAATTCTACAATGTAAAGCTCAATCTGACATTGCCCGGAAACCATTAATGTGTGACCCTCCCAACCCTCCGAGTACAACCGATGTGTTTCATTCAGACACCATCTGACATGTGCTGATAGTTGAGACTATACTTCATGCGATTACCAGTTTTCAATTTTCAGATACGTTCGTGTCACCATGTGGAAGTTAATTTTAATACATGTAAGATAACTACGCCATCTCAAGCTCAGGGGATGTTTCTCTATTTAAATCCATTGAAGACATATTGATAAACACCCCACCACCATAATATATCAAGGTCTACAATCACTATCTTAAGTGGTATAGCAGAAAACATCTGAAATTATAAATTATTTGTATGCATAATTATACAGATGCGAAATTATCTCTAACAGCGCTCCACCCCACCACCTTCGATCCAAGGGAATGGAATAATATATTTTTCTAAAACCGGTCTACATATCTATAGATAACCCTGATCGTTTTCAAAAGTTTGAGATATTTTGTATTAAACAGAGTAGAAAAAAGATGAGTAAAAATCGACACCTGAAATTAACACACATTTGATATAAGATTATAATCATGCAAGTTTCCTCACCAGCAGAACTTGCTCCCAAAAGTATTGATCAAAACTTTCAAAACTTTGTATACATCCCCACACCATCCATCAGGGTTTGGAGTTTGAATCTGGAACGATGTGTCTGTCGTACGACATTGCGCATCTCCAGAACATTATCCCCATTTTATTCTCCGAGAAGCGAGGGGACTATAATAAAAATCATACATACATACATACATACATACATACATACATACATACATACATACATACATACATACATACATACATACATACATACATACATACATACATACATACAGACAGACAGACAGACAGACAGACAGACAATATCACGTACTTACAATGATCATCAAATTAAACTTACCTCTTAAGGAACTAATCAAGACTGTAGATATAAATATCAAAGATGATATTGTATATAATCCTGACATGGTCAGTTTATCTTGATGTCATTAGAGTCGATATTTTAAAATAAGAACATCCAAAACAGGTTAAACTGTTCTTTAAATATGGCCGATAACAAAGGTAAAATCACCGCTTTCTCTACCCTTATAAATGATAAGAAAATTTGTCATTGACTTTCCTTTCTTGTTCATCAAATGCTTGAATGCCTCTCAATAACGCTAATAAAACTCTACATAGGTCCCCAAGTTATCGATTGAGTAACAAAACCGGAGAAGAAAAAGCTTTGGTGTTTGTATTGTGTAGAGTAATATGCTTGTTTTTGAGTGCATATAAAAATAGAGGTGTTCATTTCAAAATCTGTGTCTAGTTTTAGCTAAATGTAGAATTTTTTTTTTTTAAATTGACATGTTTTAACATCTCTTGTATTGCATTTGGGAAACAAAAATTTTGTATGGATACTAAACTAAGCATTAAAGATTAAAATATAGTAAGAACAGTCAAAAAGTTCCTCAAAACAATATTTTTTACTTCTTTCCTTACATTTTGCACATTCTTCAATTACTTTTCTAAGAAAAAAGTCTCCAAGAGGTTAAACATTACTATTGTAAATTCATTTGCTAGGCTTCCTTCCATATCTACTCTGATAAAAATTATAACGTTGTCGTACATATCATAATAGCGAAATGCAAATTCTCCGTTGAAGTAAAAACTCTGACTTACTTAATGAAAGTGGGAACTGATTGACATTTTCAATCCTTTAGCTGACACAGTACTACTGTTTTCGTGTGTTCCATTATTTCATAATTATCCCGAATAAGATTAATCTAGTGTAATCACTGTTGAAAAGGAAATAAAGGCACGCATACCTACCTACCTACCTACCTACCTACCTACCTACCTACCTACCTACCTACCTACCTACCTACATTAATGCATATAATCTCTTGTGCATAGTAAAATATATTAAAGCATCGAGGGGTTGCTGTGAGCACTCTATTTAAAGTAAATTTAAAATTAAGATTGTATTGTTTGTCCTAACTTAGTAAGTTTTCATCATTTAGTTGCGTGAATTGTAAAGCACGGTTTCATAGTTCTCGCTTTTGGGGTCGTTGTTTTCTCTCTCTCTCTCTCTCTCTCTCTCTCTCTCTCTCTCTCTCTCTCTCTCTCTCTCTCTCTCTCTCTCTCTCTCTCTCTCTCTCTCTCTCTCTCTCTCTCTCTCTCTAAAGATTACGCTTTTGTTTTACAAAGCCACAGCAAATGACGACCTTTATTTCTTCATGTTACCATTGTCTTAGGTCTGTACTTCGTATCTTGTTATTTTGTTTCAGAATAGAGTTCCCATATGAATTAATTTAATACTCATGAATGGAATATATTAGTTATGACGAAACATTTATCCGTGGTGGCAAATTAAATATTTCACCGTCACAATATGAATAACCGAGCAATTGTATTTCACCGTATAATTAGTTATGATGTAACCGTTCATTGTACTGTTTAGAATCAAACTTTCGTGATAATGCAAATTCTCAGGTAGATAGGAAGATGGCTGGAATAAACTAATTCATTTAGAAGTCATGATTCTCCCTGCAGGCATATTTATAGCTATCGTGGCTTTTGTCTTGCTTGAGGTACAGCATTAAAATTGTTGTCGGATAAATATTTATTTCTCCCATATTTGAGAAATTGACAAATATTTACTCCGCAACTAATCGGTACCATCCACTGAGTTCTCCAGCGAGAAACCATGTATCTCTTGATGATATGCAAATATTTAATTTGAGCTCAAACCTCTTAAGGCATCCTAACTTTGAGTTTGATAATTGTTTGTTTGTTTGTAATATTGGCACCATGCACACATTATTTTCGTGTGCATCTTGAGAAGATCCAGTGTTGTCAAGAACAGAACAGACTACAAGCAAGCGCTTACATAAACATGATTTGTTTAAAACACTCTGAAAACCCATTCATTTAAACATCGTAAGCCCAATGCCAACAATGAAGCTTGAGTAGGTAACTAAAATTGACCTAGACTTCACTCTGAGGAATAATGGTCTGAAACTATGAAGTGATGTAATTCCGTATCAGTGCAAGATGCCAATAATATGCGTATATGTACCTTTTCCTGAGGACTAAATTTGCCAAATGCAAACACAAGCAGTAAAAAACAAACTACAAACATTTTAAAACCATGGGAACTAGACAGAAAAATTTCATTGACAATGATATACACGTATAATATTGCCTTAATGTCATTTCTTCCTGGCATACTGTGTCAATCAAACTTCCTGATGCAATAGGTCTACATCGTAAGGCGGTTACAAATCTATTAGAGGAAACACTAATATCTTGGCTGGCTGCTGTTATTGTTTACTGCATGAGGGTACAGCAAGTGAACTTGTTAATTTTACGTCATGTATAGAAAGCAACATTTATTTGGAAAAAAAAATAGATAAACCGAAAGCATTTCACAACGTTAACAATTCAGAAGAACGTGTCAAAGAGTACACATTATCTTTTCAGGAAATTAAAATTTTTTAGGCATGTCTTGAACCTAATGAGCCTTTTTGGACCGCAAATTCATTGATAGAAACTTATGATACAATGAGATAATTTCATTGGCGTCAACGGCGGCTGTCTGTGAGGTGTAGAATGCGGAAAGTGCGAAACGTGCAGCTGACTGCAATGTACCTATACAAATTAAATTATCTGCAGTTATGAAGCTTGAAACTTTCAAGACGTTCTACTTATTAGATAAGTTGAAATCGCTGAAAATGCTTCATTATCCACTCATGCGGGGAAGCTAAATTATATGATATGTATTTTTGATTTACTATTTCTTCATTGATTCCTTGATTTTAATCTCTTGACACGTAGCCACTGGTAATTGATTGATATTACAGACGCAAATGCGTATCTGCGTCCCGAGAGATGTATCTCGCCTTTTTCCCCGCTAATCGTAGTGGGTATTTTGCTCTTGTGATGGACACATTGTACTCCATCATTCGTTTTTATTAACAAGATTATATAAATTATCATTCTCCTAATTTTATGTTAGGTATCATTTCACATTTTTGTAATGTGATGTATATACCACTAAATCGTTTTCCTTGACATGACTTTGACATCTTATTGATCTTCTCTTTATGTACATCGTGTCCTTATTGCATGAGAGATAAGATATATTACAACTATTTCATATGAAAGATACTTTTGTATCTTGCCTTTAAGCCTTTCAGGGATAAAAATTGGATATAAAAGTATGTATTGACTTCATTATCTATCTTGAGTGAGAACTTAAAATGAATATATTTCTTAGAAATCCATATCGTTAAGTAAAGTGTTGCCTTAAGGATAAGTCATTTTGCGTTTATGATGGAAACATCGTGCTCGCTAATGTATCATATTTATTATAAAGAATACACAGATCAGCATATAAGGTCTTTACAGTGAGACTGAAACTCTTTTAATGACATTCTCAGCAAATATAAATAAACGTTCATTGTTGTCTCTGCTATCACGCTTAACTGGAACAGTAAACATTTGCTTTTTAGGGGAAAGTTGTCAAACGTCTTGAAATAAAAACAGGAAATATTTTACAATAATACGATATAGGTTTATCTGGATCATGTATGAGGTGCAAGACAATTTCCAAATCATTACTATAGAAATACGAAAGTCATGGCTACGGTTATAACATTTTTCGATCGTTTCGTATAATTTAATTAACCATGAAATGCAAATAAGCCGAATAGCAGTCTGTTCTTCTGCAAACAATCAGTAGTAAGGACCGAGACTATCTTTGAAAACCGAAATATCACTCAACTGTCAGCAGTAAAGAAAATGTTTGAAAGTAGAGTTCTATTAACCACAATAAATTTAAGCTAGCATGTTCACTTTAGCATATATCATTTACACATTGGCTGCTATGTTGTTCAGGTGTCATCACAAATTACAGACTGCAGCCTTTATGGAAATAGATCAATTTTATGCTATGTTTGCATATTGCTCTCGTTTAGTTGACGAATATTTGCCAGGATAATGTATATTTAATTCACATTCTTTGACTGATGAGTAAAGATGCACAGACAAGAATTACTGAGACAAAATAATCGAGCATTTTTCTTTAAAAGGAACATATGTGTATATCTCACTGAGAACTGTGCGGATATATGAAAACAGATTCTTGTAATGAATCATCTTAAATGTATTATGTAAGTTTTTTCTTCTAAATTTCACGCGTTGAGGAAAAACGAGATGGGAATCAATCGAGAGTCACCCGAAAATTCCACAGATGTTCAAGTCACATGGTCAAAACAATTAGTTCGAATAAGTAAATTTGCATCAATTTACTTCATTGATATTAATATAACCACTGATTATCTGCCCAAGAATGAATGTAATGTAATATAGCGATATAATGTTTGGTTCTGTTATTTTACGTGCATTTGCACGATGCCAAGCATAGGGTTTAATGCGACAATATTCTGTATAAATAGCTGAAAAACCCATTGATTAGAACTGATCGGATTTCAAGAGCCACACGAAGTGCTGGTGACTACAAATGACCGATATGTGATGCGAACAGATCTGTCTGCAATAATTGTAGAACTTTACCAATAGTTAACATCAGATACCGATCCAGTGGAAACACCAGTACAAATTTCGATATCAGTCATTAAGTATTAATATTTCCCATCATTTTTCCTAAGCAAATATATTTAAGAATTAATAAGCTGAAGTGAGATATATATTTGAATGGATAAAAGTCCTTTATTTTAAATGAAGATTTATGCTGGCATAACAACATTAGATAAGATAACATGCACTTATATATTTCAATATTATTCATTTTTAAAAATAATTTTGTTTACACCATTCAACTCATTTGACTACAGGACAGTTGGGTCTTAATCAAACATTCACTGAATACGTATTTTTACGATTCATGCTACACCCAACTACTGTCTGAAATCTCACTGTCAATTACTGTTGTTGACAAACGCTTTAAAATATGTTTATATAATGAACTGTCGATACATATTTTTCTCCAGTTCACGTCAAGGACGAAGAAATGGGTTTTATGTTAGAATCAAGTATATTTTGGAGTAAATTATTTATTCAACAGCCCTGTTTGTAGTTCTTTCAGGTGAATCATTGAAATAGATTGTAAGCTGCAGTCATGTCCAAAACGTTCTAGACGCATTTGTAGATGAGTACTATTGTTATGTAAATATATAAGTTCACCTTGTCGCAAATGTTAATGACAATTGTTGCCAGCTTCAATACAATACCCTGAAAATCTATTTGGTTAATTTTAAATAAACTTCACAAACGAGATATAATACAACTTTAATTGTATCGACAAGTTTTTACAAGCCGTAACTTGAATTATTACAGATTGTTATTTATAATCAATTGTTCAAGAATTCTATCCAAGTAATATAATTAAAGGCGAAAGAATTGTATTGTATGATAGTGACAATATGAATGATTTTACAGTGATATAGTGTAAAAAGTAAAATAAAAGAGAACTATATTGCTTAAAGAGTTCGTGATGGAGGAATACGTTATTGTGTCTTTCTATCCAAACATATAAAACTTGTTCACATATTTTTTGTCTTCTTATTCTTTTAGAACGTTTTTATCTGACCTGCTGGCTATTTCATAACATGTAAATAAGTACATTATGGTATATGGCGTGTGACAGTAACGGTGGGGGCAATAAAGTACTTTGGTAAGTTATATAGTCCCATAACTCCTTAGATTAAAGCTATGTTTAAATGTATGAATGTGTTGGAAAAATATAGAGATTATTGGCAAGATCATTTGCCACATATATAGTTCTTGAATGTTTGTTCCTGCCTTGAACGTATACATATAAGTTGTATTATATTAGTGTTATGAGCGCTTGCTGTTTGAATCCTTTCATTTTCCGTTCCAATCGTTTCGATTTGGTAATATCTCTTTCCATTTTCTGGTCATTTAGTGCCGTTTGATACGATCTTGACTGTACTAGAGCGTCAGTCACTAATCTTGTTAAATTATAGTACATTCGTACAGGTTTGTATGGTCTGATTATTGTACCGTTATGCTCATAGTCTTTCGTACTGTAACGTTTTGCAGGAATAAAGTTATGTTTGTGTATTGAATCTTTGCCTGTATTTTAAAACACGTTGCAGGTACTGAACGTAATAGTTTTAATGAGGAGGTACACGCTGGACGCCGATTACAAAGTCATTTTAGTTTGAGCTCGTCCTAAATTGAAACAGTATTAATTGATAATGAACCCTAATGCGAGGACCAACACTATGCTAAATGCCAAAGAGGGAGACAATCATATCTGTATGCTCGGCTTATCATACAGTTCGCATATCGGTGTTTTTCAATCAATGTTTTCAATATGTTGTTTTCAATAAAAAAAAAATGTCTCAAACCCTTCTATAGATGACACTGATCCTTGAAGATGTATATTTGCTTTCGTGTTAGAATGCCTCTCAAAATAAAAGGTATCAAAACACATCATAGCTCGACTGCACACTAATACCAACAGTAACACTTGACCCAAGATGAAGCGAGACATATATATACCACAGTGACCTAGTTTTGAGATGATTGTGTCATACATGCCAGAAAAAGATACATAGCCCCACCAGTAGGATTGCAACAAAGATGTGTGAAACTTATGTCACTGTCACCAACTACTGAAATGATGACGTGTACTCAGTAAAATGGTACCACAAAGACACATTTCAGTACACTTAAAGTTATTTAGGTCTGCGGTTAATAACAACAATCACGTTAATGATGATTAGCTTATCTTAATTCAGCAAGCAAAATACATTATTGTTTTGCGCTTTTGAGGATGATATTAAGGAAAACATTTGGATATTTCAGATTTTCGGATAAAATATGGTAATGTCATGTACAAGGTATAATTAGTGCCACCGATGTTGTAATCCTATTGTGTTTGAGTTGTTTTCGACCCATTTCAAGATGGAGTCTGTAAAAAAAAACAGTTACAAAGTTTAACAAACTGATCCACCCATAATAGTCTAAGATGTTATTAAGAGTCCTTGTTTATTATTTCTTTATAGTTACTATACCACCTGTTTCTCATATAAGGCGAGGAGGCGTTAAAGCCTTTGAGCAGGAAAAAGTTACGGTGTTATGGAAACATCCCAGGTAACTGGAGAAAAGGCTTGGAAAGGCAAACACCATCATGGCCCGACTGACAAAGAGGGTGTGGGAAAACAGCACGTTCACAGTGCACACTAAGATCCAAGTCTACCAAGCCTGCGATCTAAGCACCCTCCTTTATATAAGTGAGATGTGGAGCACCTACATGAGGAAAGAACATCAACTAATCTCCTTCCACATACGATGCCTACAACGCATCCTGAAAATTGGCTGGCAAGACCACATTCGACACAACTTGATCCTTCAACGTGCAAGTATCCCATGCATATACTCCCTGCTGAACAAACGCTGCCTTCGATGGCTGAGACACGTACGACGCATGGATCATTTAAGGCTGTTAAAGGAAATCCTATATGGCCAGTTGACCACTAGCACCAGAAGAATCGGCCGGCCGTCACTCCACTTCAGGGATGTGTGGAAGAGGGCATGCGGTATTTCACCAGACAGCTAGGAAGTACAGGCCGAGGATCGTGGCACCTAGAGAGTGACAGTTAGCAAGGGCATAGTGGTCTCTGATGGGAGGAGATTTCTGCAGACTGCAGAAAAACGCGAGAGAAAACAGCGTTCAGCAGCAAACCAAGGAACTCAGACTTCCCTATAGGTCTGAACCAGCTGCAATAGGATTGTCACTCGCGCATTGGCATGCACATCCTTAACATACGATGCTAAAACACCAGAGATAGAAAACACTCCAAGGCCGCTACTCAGATGGTCCTCCGAGACTGAGCTGTCAATGATGATGACAATTCTGAAGCGATAAAAGACACGCAAGAAAAGTCAAATCGAGCGGACGGTTGTGGTCATTCATTGTGTTAATTGATAATACCGTAAAGTGATTTCATGTTAAAAGATATTTCGTCGTGATTTTATTGAATACACGGCAGACTCATGTGACTGGAGTATGTCTGTTGTTGTTGTTGTCACTAATGTTTGAGTAGCTGTTTATAGACTGTACACTTCTGTGGCCTGAACGTTTCGTTCACATCTTTCTTACGTGTAAATCCACCCCACCACATTTTAGATTGTAATGTTTAGTCACTCCCCTCGGACCAAAATGCACAAAATTGTTGCACAACAATGTGTTAACAATGGCTTCCAGTGTTTCCATCCCCATTAGGTTTTTTGCAATATAAGACATGTATTTCTTCATTTGTGATCGGTTGACTCTGATATGGTTTATTTCCATTTCTTTAAGATTTTAACTAGTTTTGTTTAGCACGAAGAGCTACCATTCTTTAGCAAAATCTGGGTCATTTCCTATCATGATTGAACTTACATATTTCAAGATTTTAAGGTATGATCAATCAAGCTGATCATGCTTCTTAAGCTGTTTGGCTAAAATTCAGATCCATGTTATTACTAATATTGAGTATAAAACCATCCAGATGTTGATCCAATTCAGATGGGTGCATTTTATGTAAATGATTTAATTTTTTTAACTGCAAGTATGCTGTCACTAGCCTTACATCAAATAGTATCTTTTTTAAAGTTATGCTTACTTTCTATAAATTTCAGTATATCATCAGGTTTATTGTGTACGAATCTGTATTCATTAACAAGCTCACATTTGGAGAAATCATGATTATTTTCATTTACAAATGCCTTAGCCATGTGTCTATCAAACTCTTCAATTAACTCACATTTTAGGAGATTAAAGATTGCTTCATTATGTTGCTCCTTATCCGATACTAATTGTTTCCATTTTTCGCAGTGTTGCATAATGTTTTATTTTTGCAAGAGGGAGATAATGGAAGCAGCTGTGTTGACAGAGATGAGAGAAGACAACACAGGGTGGAGCTCAATAATATTTATTTCCTGGATTGAGTATGGTTGATATATTTGTGTAAAAATGTTACTTTCTGTAAAAAAAATATTTTACATGAAAATCATTTTGTTGTTATTTTCTCTTTTATAAATGTAATTTTATAAGGAATTCATATCCATGTCTAGAGAGTAAAGCTATAAGAACTTGATCTTTAGACGTATTCATACACCATGGGCGAATCACAATTTGATATGTCAATACTCTTGGTATTTCATGTTGTTTTCTACCAAATCTTTAAATACATGCTATTTTTAATGTATGTGTTATAATACATACATACATACATACATACATACATACATACATACATACATACATACATACATACATACATACATACATACATACATACATACATACATACATACATACATACATACATACATACATACATACATACATACATACATACATACATACATACATACATACATACATACATACATACATACATACATACATACATACATACATACATACATACATACATACATGCATACATATACAATACAGACATGTAGAGACAGAACACAGAGATATGGCATTTTTTGATGTTGAAAAATATCATCTTTATAAAGTGGCTCTGAATATGACCTTGGTTTATGATGTTAGCACCAGTATGTTAGCATACATGGCATCTCACTGATCTTCTATTTCTCAAACTACATCTCACTTCTGGTCCGTAGATGAGGACCCTCTTTAGAATTCCTTATCTCTCCACATAGATTCTTCTTTTCCAAAGGGTTGTATCAGTAATCTGGGTAATAGCCCATGATGATCTGACATACATAGGATAGTCAGGGTTAAACAGCATCGATGATACGTGGGTAGATGATTCTAAGTTCGTCCACATTTCTTTTTTGTGACTTGAACAGGTGAAGGGAATGAAGTGAACCGAGTGTATTTATAGGGAAAGAGTGGATCGAAACGGACTGAAATGGTTGACCAATCCCAATATGCGTTACAAAATTTAGTCACTAGCGTTTGTGCGCAGGGAATTGATGCGACATTGTTTGGTTTAACATGACGGAATCTAAGAAGATAATGACTTGGGGTGAACGGAAAACGGAGACGAAAAGCGATGGCATAGCAGCAGCTACTAAAGTGAACACAGTACCACTTCCCGAAGAGTTTGATTTCAAATGTGATTTAGTAGATTTTCTCTCTTCGCAAGAATTTGTACCAATACCAGTACCTTCGCCAATTTCTCCATCTTTACCACGCATCGACGATTTTAGACAAAGATAAAAGGAAGAATTTATACATTTTTACAGCAACAGAAAGAGGCAGAAGAAGCATTTCTGATTGAACAGCAACTGCGAGAAGAAGAGGCGAGAAGGAAACGAGAGGAAAAAGAAGCAGCAGTGGAAAAGAAACCAAGTCCAGGAGAGAAGGAGAACAGTGAAAGTCAAAAGATCACGATACTCTTGGATATTTTAGCCGAGTTAAGAAGTCTGAAATAAATGTACGAGACTTCTTTATTACTACCCAAGAGAAAAAGACCTTTCCGAGCCAAACAGCCTAACCCCGTGACTATAACAGAGATACCACCATTAATGATTTATACTCAATCATTGACAAGAGGAAGTTCACAAGTTGGCCTTGGCCGTGGCAAAGGCTTAAGACAGTTAAAGCGAATTGCTTCTCGTTCTTAAGTTTGTTCTCAGGAAACAAAATACTTAACTGTCCTTTTCAGTGACGCACAATAATTTCGAAAAGAAATAATTTTGATTGCTTCAAAAATCAATTAAAAACTCAAAATCCCAAATATAACCCTATCTATGTATGTGTATATGTGTATGTGTGTGTGAGTTTGTGTGTGTGAATTTAGACTCTTATTTTAAAAAATTCAAACCAGAAAACACTTACGTTTTTCAATCTTGTCTATTCTGGAACAGCTATTTACAATCCAATTCATAAGAAAACACAATACATTTTTAAAAGAAAAGTTCATAAACTTCTGTGTCGTTTTGGTATCTCTCTCTGTGTTTTTGAATTTCTACACTTTTACAGTTTCCTTCTCCTCCTCCACTTCCTCTCTTTTTTTTTCTCCTTCTTTTCTTCTCTTTCTGAACGTCTCAGTGTTCTTCCCTTTCCTCTTCTTCCCCCTTCTCTTGCTCCTTTTTTTTCTTAGGCCACTCTGAAGCGATGATACTCGTCATTGTACACCTTCTCAATTTACTGGTTTTCATCCTCCACAAGACACTCTTCGGCTACCACCCTACGGATGTCACGTAAAACTGAGCAAATCTCTGCATATGTCACCTTACCCTCATCGAAGTGAATCTGCACAATACGAATATTCGTTCCGTGTACGTTTTTCAGAAAACTCTGATAATGAAAGGCGGATCCAAACCTTTCGAGGCAAATGACCAAAATATCTGGGAGGACCTACTCCCAAAGAATTAGCCAGAGCCGGATTTTTCTTCTTGGGCGAATGGGATAAAGTCAAGTGTTTAAGTTGTGTCGTGTCACTTTACCAGTGGGCATATAAAGATTCCGCTTACCTGGAACATGGTCGTTGGTCTCCAGATTGTCATTACATACTTTAATGGGACCTCATCCATTATGTAAAATCAACCATATCGAGTAAGAAAGTAGCGACATGGTTAGGATTCAAACGTTGGACCACACCTAGACAATTATTTAAACCCGTCATAAAAAAAAATCTTCAAACATTACCACACGAATTGCAAGAGAAAATCTACAAAGACATTTCGCAGGGTCTTGCTAGAGCCAAATCTCAATTTGTGACTGTAGAACTTTTGGGTCAAGAAATTTACAAGAAAAAAGAGGAAAAAGTCAACCAACGAGTTCAATGTCTTTGGATCAAGGGTGTGTTCATTCTTTGTTTTCACTTTAGACCATTTACATTGGAAGATTTTATTGACATTCTTGACTGTTATCCTGAATGGCAGTGGAAAGAAATAACTCACTACATTATTGACTTTCGCTCTAGGAGAAGTTTTTGACTGATACGTGGTCATGGATAATTTATAAGAGAACATTCATAGCTTACCTGTGGAGTTTAGAGAACGCATTTACCGAGAGTTGGTCAAAATACAAGTCAAATGCAAGGAAGAATTGCATCTGTTATGTCACCGACGTTTGAACCACTGGTACCTCAATGCTTTAAAAGGATTCATTCTTGAGAAAGTTTTTCACTGGTCAGACATTGATTAACGATTCATGAGCAAGAAGGATAGTGTGGATTGTGGTATGGATAGTGATTATTTTTACTACCAGGTACACTTACTGAATCGAATTTCAGAAGAAGAGTTAGAGAGTTACAAAAATTTTAAACGGAATGCATTCATAGCGGAAGATGAAGACGAAATTTCTGATCGACTTGTCATATGTCAGCTAGTGACTGGAAAATTTTAATTCGAGAACGGAATAATACGACCATTTTGGTACAGAGAGTTCATGACTAGTTGTCGAAAAAGAGACTATAAAAATGTTTTACCATGCTGCAACCTTTATCATTGGTGATACAACAGATTCCGTGGAAGGAGATTCATGAACATATTGAAACAGTGGAGGTTTACCATCCATTGCCTTTTACGTGAACTGTGTCCATTGAATTAAGGTCGTGTGTGTCTTAGTGACTTGCTTGCTGGGATTTGGTTTACCGTCCGATGTTTTGTGAACACTTAACGAGCAGTACCTATCACTCCAAAAATTATAAAAGTGCTCCAGAAGGTATGAAAGTGCTCATGAAAGACTTATTCTCCTGAAAGCTTTGCGCTTTCATCTGGATACTTCTCGACCTTTACGGGAAAACAAGATTCGTCAACTTTTAGGTACCGAAGAGGTGTTTGAGGATGTTTGAGTAGCTTGTGACTTGCATCCTCACTGGAGAGATGTACGTGACTGGAAAGTGTGGTCTTTGAAGCTTGGACTAAAGAAGTGGCCGACTATATCAGAGATTTGTGATCTTAAAAGATTAAAACTTTTCGTGAAAAAGTCACTTTTAATCCTGTGTTAGTGACAGTACCAGAGGAGGAGGAGGAGGAGGAGGAAGAAGAAGAAGAAGAAGAAGAAGAAGAAGAAGAAGAAGAAGAAGAAGAAGAAGAAGAAGAAGAAGAAGAAGAAGAAGAAGAAGAAGAAGAAGAAGAAGAAGAAGAAGAAGAAGAGTCTGTCACCGTGTTAAAATCATTCTCTTCAGGACAAGAAAAACCTTGACATTCTCGAAAGACCATTCTAGGAAAACCTTTGTGAGACAGTACTAAAGAACATACAAACGTTTAGAACATTACACATTGTCTCTAAGATACTACATTTGAATAACAAAATATTTTGTAATGTAGAATCTTGTTTATATTCCATTATGGTTGTTTTCATGTGTCTTTTATTCATGAAAAAGAGAAACTGTGTTAAGACCAGGTCACCACATCAGAAAAAAAAGAAAAGTTCATAGAAAACAGTTTCAACTTACAAGACAGTGTCTCCAAAATCGTCTCCTTCAGCAGTGAAAAAAAGAAACGTTCACAGAAAACAGTTTCAACCTACATGACAGTGTCTCCAAAATCGTCTCCTCCAGCAGTGATTCACTCTTCCTCTTCAGCGGCAGTGGCTGCTGCTCACAAAGTACCTGCCCTCAAAGTCAAAGTCCAAGCGCAAGCGAGATCAGGCACAAAGTTTACTGGATTTGTCCAACCAAGAATTGGCTCGATTTAGCCCTTTGCGAACTCCTACCCGACGTACGTTGCCTGTGATAAAGTTAATACCACATTAAAGACAATCAGTGGCGACGCAATACAGTATAAAAAAGACCTGAATAAAACCATACGAATCAGTGTTTTTGTGCTCCTAAACATCCCAAGATGACCTACCAAAAAGTGCACACCGTCACCATCGTCGTTCTTCTGTGCAAAAAGGAAAAGGAAATTAAAAAGAAAGGAACTGCCTCCACGTTTAGCCAAACTTTGGGACATGTCCGTCCTGACCAAAGTTCCTTCACCCATGCGAGAAAAACTCATTCAAACGACCTCCAAAGACGTCATTGATAGAGTGTGCGAATGTTGCTTGAATGTCTTGATAGGTACGATACCTTTGTCTAAACACTAGAAAGAATGCTTAGACAAACATAGACATGTTCTTCGCAAAATGGTCCAAAAGAAAATCCCCTTTCGTCAAAAGAAAAAGATGTTGATGCAACGTGTAGAAATTTTTCCTATTTTACCTATGTTGCTAAAAGGAGTGTTGGGATCAATGATAGGATGAATGATTGAAGCAAAAAAAATAGATCAAGAAGATAAAAGGAGGACACTGAAATCGAATGATCTTAGATGTGAACCTTGAAATCTGATGGAAGGACGAAAACCGACTTTAGTCCATTACAAACGATTGATGGAATACCTTCGTTGGCAAGAACAGCAGACCTCGCAATGACATCCTAATCCTTATTTGATAGAGATGGCCCAGTTGCACCACGAATTACAATCGTTGATGAATCGTAGCGATGTGTCCGAAAAGTAAAATTCTCAAAGGTACGGTCAAGTGTTGCAACTACTGAAACTCTTTCAACAAAAAGGTTTAGACGAAACAGCTGTAATTATTTTGAAAGATTTGAAAGCCTTGACGAAAAGTCCATCACCACCACTACCTTCACGACCACTAACCTCAGGGGTCAAGACAGTAGCAGCCCCACGGATGCCTGAAGAAGAAGAGTTACGAGAAGGCTTTCAAACACCATCAGCAGCTCTCCTTCTTAGTAAAATTGCAGCGTACTTGTTGACCCCGAACCCTACTCCTCAACGAGAAGAACTTAAAGCTTGGGTTAAAAAGATGATGTCCAATCCTCCTTTGACAGAAGCAAAAAAGAAAGACGGAAACCAGAAGTGAAAAAAGACAAGAAGACCAGAGCCATTCCCTTACCACCACTAACGACAACACCATTTCCAAAACTGCCTTCCACTTCGATTCCTGTGGCACATCGAACACGTAAAGCCGTTTTTAAACCACCCACTAGCTCCATTCAGAGGAGCATCAGCAAAGATTGGATCACTTAATAATAAACAAAAATAAAAACAAACATGGAGAAGGTCTTTGCCAGTATTTACTACGATCCATCCCATTCATCCAGTTACGGTGGTGTTGAGAAATTGTATTGTGCTGCCAAAACAAAACTGAAAATCGTTAAGTTTACATCAAATGCAACGATTGTTACAAGAACAAGCCGCGTACACCTTACACAAACCCATTCGACGAAAATGTTCAAGAAGTCGCACATAAGTGGAGGTATCGATCATCAATGGCAAGCGGATTTAGCCGATGTCTCTCATTTGGCCAACTACAAACGTGGCTACAAATATTTGTTTTGTGTCATTGACATCTTTTGCAAATTTGCTTGGGTCGTAACCCTGACTTCCAAAGAGAGCAGTCAAATAGTGCGAGCCCTAAAACTGGTATTGAAACAAAGTGGTTGTCACCCTCTTCGATGGCAAACCGACAAAGGTACCAAATTTATAAACCAAGATTTCGTAAAAATATTTTATCACCGAGAATCCCGAAACCAAAGCCAGCATCGTTGAACGTTTTCAAAGCACTTTGAATGAACGCATGTGGAAATGTTTTGCGCATCAAAACACTCTTAAGTACATCGACATCTTGCCACACCTCGTTCAATCGTACAACCAATCTTACCATCGGAGCATTGGACGTGCCCCGCAAGAAGTGACTCCCTACAACTTTGTGACCGTCTTCGAGCGCCTGTTTGGTACGTTCCCGTCAGTCACTGTCCCCAATAAAGGTGGAATATTAGCCACCGGAGATTGGGTACGCATTGGTAAAACCAAACGTACTTTCGACGTAGGTTACTTACCAAAATGGACCACAAAATCGTTTCGTGTCACTGAACGGCTGCGTGGTCGTTATTCTCCCGTCTATAAATTGGAAGACATGAACGGAGAAGTGTTATAAGGAACATTTTACTTACCCCAGTTACAACGTGTGACCAAAACAGAAGACGACGTTTATGAAATCGGAAGCATGCTCGATCGAAGAACACGAAAATTGGGACGTTTTGACGTTTGTATTGACGTTTCGCAAATCATCGACTATAAAAAGAAATGACCATCATGCTCTTCAATATAGACTCAACTTTTGCTGCTAATGTACCTTCCCCCAGTTCTTGTCTGCAAGATCAACAAAAGTAACCCTTGTGGGTGTGGTGTGGAGAACGTGTGCATAAAATGCAAATTGTCTTTTTCTGCAAAATCTTTGTGGTGAATTGTGTCATCGGTGCTGCCATTGCCAATTTGAGTTTTGGAACAAGGAGACAAACAACTGTGGACCATTTTACTCAGAGGTTGCATTTGCTACCTTCTTCCCAATATGTCCCTAAAATATTCATCTAACGGAAAAAAACAACGGGAATCTGGTGTCCAACGTCAGTACTAACAGTCGCCCTAACCATCCTCTTTTAGACATTCATCTAACATCTAGTGACTCCTCGGACACTAGAGCTGTGGAATTATAAACAACCAATTTTACTTAAATGTACCCAGTGACAGTTTCATGAAGGTGTTTCCCAATAACAGTTTGTGCTGTTATACGGCCAAATTATCTCAGGCCATTGAATTGGAACACGAAGCCCTTGGAAAGTGGCTTTGGTGGAAATGATTCACCTAACACAAATCAAACACATTGTCGAAAATCAACACAGAGTGTCCATGGAAGTTTATGACGATGAAGTGCAAAAAGCCATGGATGAACGCATTGCTGTAGCTGACTTTATGAAATCCACAGACCAGAAAACAACAAACCACTAATTAGTTTAAAATTCCTGCGGGTTATTATTTTAGTGGCCAACATTTGGTGAACACACATGCCGAGATGTTCAATTTGACATTTGCTAAAGCTTTGCTAAATTACCGTGAAACTCCATTTTCGAAAACGAGTACTCTAAAACTTCTTGTCAGTCACGTATCCTCTGTACCAAGTAGTCGCTCGAAAAAGGAGAACATGGTTTAGGGGATATGCTCAAATTGGCATACCGTGTTAAAACCGAGGATGATACGGGGATTGCACGCACTGAAAGATGCTGAGATGACACACTGTAAAGAATTTCTTCAAAATGTCCTCATTGACAAACAAAACCCCAAAGAACATTCTTAAGAGCAGGCAAAAATGTTTTGCTTCAAACAGGCAAAGACCTTTTGGGTCGGCGAGAAACTTCTATTAATGCCCTGGGCAATACCGAGTCAGGCATTCATACTTCCCAGACGCCCCAGAAAGGACAAGACAGAAAAAGACGACGAAAATATCCCTTCAAAGGATTTCACACCCTTGGAGCTAGAAAGACTAAGGAACGAGATTTTAAATTATAAAATTGGTAAAAAAACAAAATGTTGCACCGAGAGTCTTGTGCTTGTTCCAAGTTGGAATGGATCCGTTTGCCATGCCACCTACCATGATGACAATGCAAGAATCCCAATGTGTGGAATTTCATCACGTATCCTCTTTGACGTATTCCGTTCCCATCGAGTTTGAAATCAAAGGACAACCGGAAGATTACATCGATCTGTTTCTTGTATCTGAAACTGAAAGTGATCCAAACCGACAACACCACTCTGAGAGCTGATGCCAGAGTAGCTCCCGTCAACAATTTCATGCATTCCTTGTTCAGTGAAGTGGATTTGTACTTGAATAACAATCTGGTCAGCAGCAGTATGGATACTTATCCTTACCGAGCGTATCTGGAAAATTTCTCTTGACGTACGGAAAAGAGGCAAAGAACATTCATCTGGATGAGTGCGTGGTATGGAAACCTGATACTGCTGGGAGAATAATTTTAACGATACAGCCCTCCCAACCGTTGACCATCCTCACAATGTGGGTTTTAACGATGGTCGAAAGAAAATTCTACAAGGTCGAAGTTTAGAACTAATGGATTTCTTAAATTTCGACATGTGGTTGCAAGACAAGTATTTGCTAAACGGAGTGGATATTCGCCTGAGACTGAATCGAAGTAGTGTCGCTTTCCATTTGATGGCTCATGCTAGCAAATACAAAACCATCATCCAAGAAGCCAGACTTACGTACGCCGCGCAGAAGTGCTACCTAAAACGGGAAACGATATTAGTCACACCTTGAGCAGAACGACTGCCAAATATCTGATACAACGTGTAGAAGTGCTGCTGGACACTGATCCAAGATCGAAGATCATCTGTTCCAAGGACAGTTACCCAAACGTTTAATCATTGGTATAGTCAAGAATTTAGCCTTCAGTGAAACCCACACAGAAAATTATTTTGAGTTTAAGAACTACAATGTGTCCAAGATCGATATCAGTCTTGATGGCAAAACTTTGTGTACCAGACATTTTGAAACTAAGTTTGGTAAAAACGAGACGAATTACTTGAGATAGTACATGCCACTGTACGAAGCTACAGGACAACTGGAAACCAACACTTGCCACGGTATTTCGTACGACGATTATGCTGAAGGTTACGCTTTGTGGGCCTTTGATTTCACTCCAGACAAAGGCAGTGACGAGGTACATTTCCGAACTATTAAATCCGGTAAACTGCGTGTGGAACTTCAGTTTGCAGAACCTCTACCCCATCCCGATAACACAGTAACGTCATCCTTGATGCTGAATTCGATAATACCATAGAAGCAACAGTTTGAGAGAAGTTATTCTAGACTATTAGACACTATGGAAGACACTTATCTTTCTTTGAAAGTTGAAGAATCTATGGAATTAGAGGATACAATGGATACAAAAAACAACAAAAACCAAGACAAAGAGGACGAGGTAGTCAAGTATAGATGGTCAGAACAAGAACAACAGTCAGTGTCGTGTCTTGCTAAACACTTAGAAGATAACATACGGAATTGGTCAAGAAAGATTGCTATGGATGTCAAAACGATTATCCCAGATGAATTCAACACGATAAATGTCTCATGATGAACCAAGAAGAAAAATTGGACGAGTATCTGGACGAAGCTTGGAGTCTCATCTCCAAATAAACCGTGTTGCAGGAGCGGTATAAAGGCTTGCGTGATCTTTCCTGTCCTCCATTGACTACTCAAGAGATCTATCACATAAAGTTCTCTTAGCCCAGAGTTTGGAAAACAGGTTAAAAAAACGGTTATTTGTCAGGACTTTTCCAGCAAAAAGTCAGAATTGAATTGATGACTTATCATTGCCTGTATAAAGCAAGAGAAACAAATCAACCAGGAAAAATGTATACCAGGGAACTTTATTGACTTTTGAATAACAGTTCGTATACTGCTTCTTGGAATCTTGTGGTGTGTGCTAAAGATAAACTCCCTCTTCGCAAACATCAAGTCCATCAAGTTATGTCATCAACACAGACGACAGTCATTTTCCAGGAACTCGCTGGGTAACCGTGTATTTTCCTCAAGACAATTGTGTGCAGTAATTTGATTCGTATGGATTACCACCATTGGAAGACGATATCATTGACTTTATGACAACTCAATAATGTGAAGTTACAAAGCAAAGATTCCATGGTGTGTGGACAATATTTTGTGTATTTTCTTCATCATCGCAGTCTGGGACATTCCTTAGAACATTTAGTCACTTATTTTGATCGTGACTCTTATAGAAACGATTAAAAAGAAGATCAATGGTTTTGTGAAGGAAGAGAATCACTAATATAATCCAAATCTTGTTTCGAAGTGCCATAATTTCCTTTGTCTATCACTGTTCCTCCCAATAGTTAATGAGAGCGCCAAGACTCCACTCTGTCTTCCTTCTTCCTCCTTATATTCCCTCGTTCCTCCCCAGAACTCCTAGAAGCACGTCCTTCCTCTTCAAAGGCTAGTACAGACGGACAAACACTATAAACGGAGGTAAAGATAATGTTAACTTATTCCTAAAAATCACTTGCTTATAAATTTAATTACCCCATTGCCTTCAGATGGACTAACAATATAAAAGGCAGTAAGGATAATATAAACGTAAAGTAAGGTAGAATAGATTAAAAATAGGATTAATTGATTATTCCAAAATATATTCCTAAAAATCACTCGCTTATAAACTTAATTATCCCATTATCCTCCTGAATAATATTAAACTCATTAATTCATTTTAAAAAAAACATATACACTCTCACTGTTATAAATAACAACATTAAACACTTTATTGTCATAACAGAACAAACTAAAACGGAGGTATACATATAATAATAATTAATCGTCTGTAAAGTGGGATAAACCTTATTCTACTTCAAGAATCCTTTCATACCTGATCGAAACATTTCTTTGTCTTACTATAAAAAGTCCGTCTGACATACCAGGATAAATATAGAAGCGGGTTACAAAAAAGGAACCTCTCTTTAAATAAGCATATTATATAAGGCCGCAGCTGATAGGCCGAATTTTTCGAGCACACTATCTAATTGGAAAACAATAATGGGCTAGGAAAGGATTGACATGCAGATACAAACCAGCCAATCAGAATTGAAATCATTATGGCTTACACAAAAAAATAATAATAAATAAATAACAGTAATATAACAAATGAATCTAGCCACAATCTATAACACTAAATAAATCAAGTAATATTGCTACTACAATACAATATTTACAACAACAATAACAATACACTTAGGATAAATTAATAATAACTTCAATATAAATAATGTGATTAGGAAATATTTATTAGTAGTTATGAAAAGTATAGTATTTAATTAATTAAATGTATTCAACGGACAATATGACAATTTACTTGGACATGAATCACCAGAAGAACATAAACCTAGAAGAAATACAAGAAAACATCATTAAGAGGATCAGACTTCGAAGAATTTCTACAGCAAGCAGGAGATGGACGGACAGGGAAACGACATTTAATGCGGCAACACATGTGAAAGTTTTATAACTTTCATAATCTCAACAAAGGCAGAGTCAACTGTCAGTATGAAAAGAATCACAATTTACGTTTGCCATTACGAAAAGATATTACTGTACGGTGGTTGCCTAAATCTCAAACATTGCCATTATGAAAAGATATTATATCCAATAGTTGTCGAAACTTCAAAACAAGGGACAGTTTAGGAAGCTCTACCTGCTGTCCCACAAGCATCCACCACTCAGACACAAAACACCTGAAAAGGTGTTAGCATCGCTTTAAAGGTACGGGACAGTTCAGGACTAACCTCCTCCCTTCTGCTGTCCTATAATCCCCTCCCCTGACACGATTAAGCGCAGTTGTCGGACAGTGCGGAGCCGCGCGGCCAACTGTCAAGCAAAATATACTATAACTCCGTCTTCACTTTGGCATTGAAGACCTTTTGAACAAACATTAACCTTTTGAAAGGCGGTCAAAATTTAAAAAAAAACCAAGACAAATTATGCTGTAGTAAAAAAGACACAATGGGTGACATCCACCCAAGAGATTGAAGGAAATTGTAGGCCCTTATAAGTACGCCAAGTACACAAAATTCAAACATTAATATATTCAAAAACCACAACTCGGAGGCATTCGACAAATTGCAAAGGTGGCTAACACAATATTGGCATAAGGACTCCCGTAGGAAAAACTGGATATAATTTGACCAGATTTCATAAAGTTCCAGAAGGCCCAGCGTTCCTTTGTCCATCGTTGTTCTTCCCCGCCTGTCTTTCTTCTTGTTTGTTCTTCCCCGGGGGCACCGGGAAGAACATCCTTCCTCTTCAAAGTTCCAGAAGGCCCAGCTCGGGGCCAAGCGCCCTCTTAAAGGGACATACGCCCAGCTCGAGGCCACAACCAGTCGAACGAATGCCGATCAGGCAGTAAGCGACTATAATCCAAAGCGCAATACAGTCTGACCATTCACGAATGGATCTGCGTTTGACTGTTGAACAGAACCGATGTGTTTTTTTTTCTGAGCTCTCCCTATGAAGGATTATGGATCATAAATTGGTCCTTAAGGATATTGGATGATTCACTACATATAGGCTGACATTACACTGAAAATGATTGACGTAAAGTAAAATATAATTAACTCGCGCTTATATTGTCAGTAGTATAATTTTAATACTGTTGTTTTCACGACCGAAAAAAACTAGACGCAATGTAAATATATAATGAATATAATTAGAATTGATTTATTATTATTACTTCAAACAATTCATTATTATGATTAAATGTACAAAACATTCACCCTCTTAAAATTTAAAAATTGACTAACCCCCCAAAAAACATTTTCATTCTTTGAACAGTCAACCCTCTCCAGTTTGCTTATTAATAATTTTAATATAAAAACAGTAAATATTCGCTCATCTTCATTAATTATTAGTAATATTACAAAAGTATACCAAAATCTTCACTCACTAGCTTAAAAACATCTCCATGACAAAAACTCTATCCACAACATATACCAAAACTTTAATAAAAATCAACAATAATTTTTTTAATTTTCGCTCGCCACACAAATTGTCCCTTCTCCAATGCCGGATGAAATATGGAACCAGCTTACAAATTAGCATTTTATTGGCTGAACATTAGGTACGCCTTCTTCCAATTGGGAAAATAAATGTTGGTTCCAGGGTAGGATTGAAAAGTAAAATCTACAACATCCAATCAAAAATGACATTTGAATGACGTAAGCAGTACATTCAACACTCTCTCACCGTTGCTTCCTTCGTTTCAAAATAATTATTTATGGGTATTTGCTCACTTATAAAAATTATTATAAAATATAAAATTAAATTAATGTTTTAGATCTATTGTAATAAAATTCTTACAACTTTTAATCTCTAATTTAGATATTTAAATTTTAGTTATGAGAATAAACTTTAAAATCATACCAATGACAATAACTATTAACACATACATGTATTATATTTGTACTTTAAATTTCTTTATAATATTTTATTTTTTTTATATTTTACTGAAAACCTTTAAAAATGAAAACTATACAGATAATAAGGACGAATCACTTGAATACATAATATTATTATAAAATCTACTGGAAAATCAATTTTGGTCTAGTTTTGGATTGAAAATTTCGGCTGTATCATCCAATCAAAAAATGACATTCCAATGACGTCAGTAACATATTCAATTCTTATATAGTCATTCGAAAATAAATACCGAAGGCAGTCTTTGGATAAAAAAAATATATTATAATATAAAACTAATTTGGTTGATAAAAACTTTCCACATGACAATATTACAATAAATTCTCTTTAACTACATACAGGAATATACAACTAAAACAACTCATCAAATGCTAATTACCGCTCTAATAGAATAATTTATATCCATATCAAAATTTATATAAAAATTCATACCTATCCACGATGAAAAATTCGTGAAAACTTCTCCAAAGGACCTAAAGATATAATAAAATTCATAATCACAACAACAACCACAATACAAAAAAATAGATAAATAAATAAAAACATTAACATAAACAACTAATATACTCCATTCCTTCAGCTTACCTTAATCAAATTACATTATCCAATCCTTCACCTATTTTCTAAAATAATTGTACTCGTATTTTCATTGATACAAACGTGCCTTTCTCCGAACCCAAAACTTTCTCAAATACTTAAAACATACCAGAAGATATTCTGTCTTTAAACAAAAATTTACTTTTATCATCACACACATAAATATACACCTTATTGACTATAAGAATATTATATTTGAACCACATTACAAATCATACAATACATCAATTTTCATCACATAATAGTTACAAATTAACATAAACGAAAATATAAATAAACATACTAACAACTACAAAATATACCTTACACCACATATACTATCACTATCCTAACCTCAATACAAATTTTCCACAGCAATATTAGTAACTATTCATTTAGTCTTATCTCCATTTTTATTAACTTTTTATTAAATCATTACTATTACACAATAACAAACTTTTCATAAACAACACTAATTCTTCTTTACACTTAGTCTTTTCATAGTGGCACAATTGTACTAAGGAATTATGCTTGGAAAAGCACAATCAACCTACATAGTTCTTGTTATATTTGTTGTTATTGTTACATTGAAAATTTAGACATTATCTATAATCCACATAAACTATATTTGTTCATGTTATGATTGTTGTTTTTGTCATACTTTTCCTAGCATATGGTTCATTTAGCTTATTAATAACCATTTAAATTAATTGTTAAAATTCTCCAAATTTACTGCTATAAGAATAGTTATATCAATAATAATGCTAAACTAGACTGTTTATTGAACTCACTACTGTTGGAATCATTACTTATCTATATCCATTTACTACACAGAACTAATTAATAACCTGTTAAGTTGTCAAAGTTTATTGTTATTTAACTAATTATATCAATATTTATATTCTAATATATCGATTGTTGCAAAAATTTATTGTGCTGACAAATATCTTAAGTCTAACTTCAACCACAATAATTTTACTTTTATCACCCTTGTCCTATTCCATATAATAAAGCATACATTATCACGCTACGAACTATCCATAAGTACAATACAAATTATCATACACACCCTTAACTATCTGATAATTAAATCATTTTCTCAATCACTTTGATTAGTTTGTTAATAAAAATCTCACACATGATTAGTCACAATTTATACTGTATAAATATATTGGAACACCTGTTAAATTCAAATATATCAAGTTTTGTACATCTATTATTACCCATTCACATTAAAACTTTATAATACTAACAAGTTAAATTTATAATATATAATAAATCGCTGATATTTTATCATTTCTATATTAAAACATTCTAAGTACAAGCAGTATTAGCACTATCAATTTACTAACTCTTGAAACAATAACAACATTCTACACATAATAACTCTCATTCATTAATCCTTTAACCCTTTTTTGATTAATTCCCACTGCTAACTAGTACCTCTTTATCCAAAAATTACTCAAAACAAAAATTTAATAGTCGTCTTTCAAAAGATTTTTATTTATTTAATTTTTCAGTGTCATCAACACACACACACACACACACACACACATACATACATATATATATATATATATATATATATATATATATATATATATATATATATATATATATATATATATATATATATATATATATATATATATATATATATATATATATTCTAATACTTTCATCAATCATCTAATTGTTACCTTTGTAAAAACTCATACTTATAGTACCGTATCAGATACATAATTTAATTGAAAGTCTATAAATTTTAACTACCTAGACTTATTTATTTAAAGGAATAACATTATAAATGTATTTGACTATCAATATATAATTTTTACTCTTTAATATTGATTAAGTAAAAAAACAATAATTTTTAAATCTTCCAGTTACGTAACAATATTTCAATATCGCTCAAAACAAATTTAATTGGTAAATTTTCAAAATTTAACCTATATTAATAAATACCAATCTGTTATTCAATTTCGGAATTTCGAGGTAATTAGTTTAATTAAAAAGTCCCCAATCATTCTTATTTTAATACCTATCCAAGATTAATAATTTCATTGTTAAAGTTCTTAAATTTTATTGTTATAATGATTTTTTTTTATATACACATCAATATTTCAAGAGTAGTAATTGAATTAATATTATTTCTTATTCAATATCAGTATATCAACATTAATAGTTAATTATTAAATTACCCGATCTTTCATATTTAATACTATCAAAGAGTAATAATTTAATTGTTAAACTTTCAACTTTTATTGCTAAAAGGTTATTTATTTACATGTAAATATCCCAACCCAATTTTTGATATCAATATAAAATTTTAAAGATATCAATATTTTTAGGAGTATTATACTCTACTTGTTAAGTTTCAGTTTTATTGTTATAACATTATATAGGCAAATATCCAAAGTTAATTAGAGTACTTGTTGATATCACTATTGTGGTATTAGTATACTAAATTGCCTACTTGCTACTTCAATAAATATATTTTAATATTGCTCAAACCATAAATTTAATTGTTAAGTTTCAAATATCAATTCCAATGTTATAAGGATATTTATATAACTATCAATCTTCTATTGAGTATCTGAGTATCAATTTAATTATTACCTTTACCAAACTTTCATATGTTCATAGCATCAAAGAGTATTAATGTAATTATTATTATCTTCTATTTAATATATTTAATTCCAGGTCAATAGTTTAATAATTAAAATCCCAATCTGTCATATTTTACTTCTATCCAAGATCAATAATTTAATTATTAAGTTTCAAATTTTATTGTTAGCAGGTTATTTATATACATATCAATATTTCAACCAATATTTTAACATGAATATATAATTATCAAGATATTATTTTTTTTAAAAGTATTATACTCTGCGTATTGGGTTTCAATTTTATTGTATAACATTATTTATGCAAATATCAAAACTAGAATAGTCTATTGTTGATATTACTATTGTTGTATCCCTGTACTATTTTGGATACTTACTACTCCACCAACAATCTTTTAATACTGCTCAAGCACAAACTTAATTCAGTTTTTTTTCACATATAATTTTCTATATTATAGTGATACCAATATAAATATCAATCTTCTATTTAATTTCTAAACAACAATAATTAATACGTTAATTAATACGTCTACAAACCTTTCATCCTTTAATACCATCCAAGAATAGTAATTTGAATTATAAGGTTTTCAAATTTTATTGATTTAATAAATAAATAAATAAATATATATATATATATATATATATATATATATATATATATATATATATATATATATATATATATATATATATATATATATATATATCAACCTTTTTTATTGATACAAGATTATTTTTTTTAATATCAATAATAGAATAGGCTTTTTTTTGTTGCCATTCCAGTTGTTGAACTACTGCACTATTTGTTTATACATACCACTATCTATTATATTATTTATTGCTAATCACTGAGCATCAAACAACACATAATCCCTTACTACCTACAATTTTACAACATATTTGAACAAACCACAACTAATCTTACAAAGGAGGTTACGGTTCCAAAGAAGATTAGACTAGACAACTTCAAACGACAATAACTCACCAAAGCCTACAACCTATAGCAAAAATCTTCGGGGACTCATGACAAGCATAAATACCAGTAGTAGTCACGGTTTGAATACTTGGAAAGAAATGAAACTACCCAGTTTGTTACTTTCGCTCCTACTACTCCAGGCCTAGCTATCGTCAAAACAGGATGGGCCATCACAACCGTTGAACAAGCGCTTAAACGTTTAAATACAACAACGTGGAACCTATCATTTCAATACATCACAAAAACACTTACTGCCAAGCACACCAGGATAAATCAGAGAATATCTATCAAAGAACTATAACAGGCAAGACACTACACATACCAGTTATACAAAATACTCAGAGGTAAGGAAGAAGGTTAAAATACTAAACTTAAGATTACCATTAACACCCCACATATTTCAGGCACTCAAACAAACAAGGATAGAGCAGATGTTCTAGCCACACATTTCGCAAACACATGTAGCAATGCCAATTAAACACATGAATTTCTAAAACGCACACAACTCTTTGACTCACACTATCCGCACATTTTTCTGGATTCTATACCAACAACAGAGGGAAACAGCAACCCTATCAATGACTACTTCACCATGGAAGAGTGGAAACAAGCATTACAGTCGCAGAAAAACACAGCCCCTCGACCAGACCAACTCAACTATGAAATTTACAATCACCTACCCAGTCCATTACAAGAACTCACACTCAGCCTCATTAAAAGAATATGGGAAACTGGAATTATACCATATGCATGGAAAGAAGCAAACGTTATTCCACTCTCAAAAGCAGGTAAGAATCCACAAGAGCTCATACCATATAGACCAATCTCCTTGACAAACACATTAACTAAAATAATGGAAACATTGGTAAACAGCAGACTAAAACTACACCTTGATCTGCAAAAAACACTCTCTGAAAATCAAAGTCGTTTCTGAAATCACCGTTCAACACTGGATCAACTTATAAGACTAGAAGCAGACATTAGATAAGCTTTCGAAGCACCGAAGAAATGCAATCGACACGTTATCGCCATCTTTCTGGATCTGGAAAAGGCTTTCGTTCTGGTGTGGAGTAAAGGACTAATCTCAAGATTGAAGAACTATGGAATCACTGGCCGGATGTTCCAATGGATTGACAATTTCCTCACCGACCGTATTATCCGAGTTAGAATAGGAGACCAACTGTCCAAAATCTATGCACTCGAGAACGCTACACCACAAGGCAGCATTATCAGCCCAACCCTATTCAACTTTACGGTAGACAGCCTATTGGAGTATGTTGACCCAACCATCTCGGTGTCCCAATTTGTGGACGATCGCGGGGTATGGAACGCCGGGAATCCCAGGCACAGTAAGTAACTACAGAAAATACAAGATGGATTCGATGGTATCGCGAAATGGGCTGACACGTTGGGGTTCAAGATCTCATCAGGAAAAACGTTTGCAATGCTGTTCTGACCCAGAAGGAAAAAGAATCAGACCTATCCCACACACTACATACAAGAACATCTTTTACAATTTGTTAAACAGACCACTTTCTTAGAAATGATCCTAGATGAGGCTCTCACATGGACTAAATGTATCAAGGAGCTCAGCAGGAGATGCATGCAAGATATCAGCCTATTGCAACAACTCAAAGGAACAACTTGTAGAGCTGACCAAGTTACACTTTTGAAGATTTTCCAGTCCCTGATCAGATCCAAAATGGACTATGGTTGTCAGATCCACGACTCTGCCAGTGGATACCAACTTCAAAAGTTAGACAGTATTCAACACAAGGCCTTCCGAACTTGCACGAAACTCTTCACCACACCTCGCTCTATGAACAACAGTTTTTCACAGGAGAACTACCATTACCACTCATAAGGAAAGAGCTCATTCTCAAGTACGCACCTACACAACCCAAACAAAATAGCCATAATAAAATCTACCCTTCCTACCAGCACTCCAGCACATAGGAGCATGTCAGCGGCGATGAATGTTGATCTATTACGAGCAGAGCTGAATATTGATAATCTTCAAGCAGAACAACGTCTTATTATCGACCCGGCTCCGTGGAGGAATAAATCGGCAAACGTCAACCAGCAAGTCCAGAAGAAAACCTACGCATGGAAGATCTTACCTGGAATCCAATCACTTCTTGAAGAGAATTTCATGGACCACACACATATTTACACGGATCCGTCTCACAGGAAAAACACCGAACATCAGGAGCAGTAGTTATTCCTTCCCTCTCAGTCATTATTCGACATCGCCTACCAGACAGAACATCCATATACACAGCGGAGCTCTGGGCTATCCACCAAGCACTATGATGAACCAAGGACCACCAGCGACCCAGATACCTCATCTTCACCGACTCTCTCAACGTTCTCACATCCATGGAAACTGGACAATCCAAAGCAGACCAAATCTACTACAATAAACCCTGCTGATTCTACGAGAACTGGGATCTAACGAAATTCATGTGTTATTTATGTGGAGACCTTTACACATCAACATCCCCGGGAACGATAAGGCAGACATGGAAGCCAAATCTGGGACTTCAAGAAACGGACATCATACCATTGGATCATAGTGCACAATAAATCAACAGTGTCATCAAGGAAGCTATAGACCAACAATGGGAACAATCATGGACGAGTTCTACCAAGGAAAGAATGCTGCACCTACTACAACCAGAAGTAAGAAAAAAACGACCAATCCATGTACCACTCATGCTAAAGGAACAAAGGATAATCAACAGACTGAAAACCGGAAAAACCTTCATCAGGACTAGCAATGGACATGACCAGCCAGCGTACTGCCAGACTTTTCGTGTTGTAGACACTATTGATCAACGACTGCCCCTTATACCGATTGGCCAGAACACCATTTGTAAAATTGCAAAAATGCTCCGAAGCCCCCACTACCTACCCGGATCTTTTTCAGGAAAAGGACAATCCCAACATAAAACATCCATGCGTTATTATTATCTCCTTTCTTAAGGACATTCATAAAATTAACCAAGTCTAATCATATCATTACCTTTCCCTTACATTGTTCACAACTTTGCATTTTGACTTTCAGCACTTCAGCTATAATATATTTTCAAGTTGTCTACTTGACTATGACTAATTTAAAATTAATATTTAAAGTGATATTTTCTCATATATTAAATAGTGCCAATTCTGTGCTTTTCCAAGTTCTTAACTTTTGTAAATATCAAATTGCGATTTATTCATATCACCTTGTATATTCCTTCTAATTATATTGGGGATATATCTACTATAAACTTCTCAGATTATATAATAGTCATTCTCTTACGACTCTACTATTTCAGGTCTCATTATTCAATTCAAACATGAACTAGCAATAAATTTATGTGTTTTTTTTTTGCACCATAATCTAACCACATACTCAAATCCCAAGTTATTACTAAAACTCAATACTTCCACTTATGTTTACAATATATATATATATATATATATATATATATATATATATATATATATATATATATATATATATATATATATATATATATATATATATATATATAGTTACAAAAACAAAATTCCTTGTACCACCCTCTTTTCCAATACTTAAAATACTCAAAACCCAAATCATTAAGCCAAATAATTCAACATAAAAACCCTCACCCTCAAGCATTTCCTTTTTACTTAAACTATACAAAAAATACTAGGAAAACAACCACTTATTTAAAAAAAAATAAAAGGCATATTGCTTAAGTAGGGGTAAGTATAACAATTTGTTTCAATACTAGTCAATGATAGAACATAAACATTAGCTATATATGACTAATAGTGTGGAAATGGACTCCTTTAACCAGGTATGTACATGGGCTCTGATGTATATGTAAGTATACATTTCCATAGGTTAGTGTGTGACATTGGGATGTCGAGGCATGCATAACTCGCAACTTTTCCGTACCCATGGCATAACTAACTCCTAATACCTAACAAATAGGGTACATATAGCCAGTAAAGAATAATAAGATATTTTCAATACAGAGTGAACCATCCAACTCCAATCTACCTACTGTCCACTTATAATATATATTACATATATCATGCTGTATCTCTACAAAAGGACACCAACATATTCTCTATAACTCACTCTTTTCTCTATAGCCCAAAGCGTACACAACTCAACAATTATACAAAAGATCTCAATTACGGAGGTCTAACAAATATTGACAGGCAAAGACAATGTACAATATGACAAGGCGCATAGCGTTATATTTTATTTATTTATTTATTATTTCATTTATTTAAAAATTAAAATTTCTATTATTAATTGTGAGGACAACTGTTGTTAAAAAAAATGTTGTAAAAGCTGACCCATAATATGTTAAGACATACTAATGGGATAAGGGGATTAAATTATTCAATTCGGAGAAGCAGATTCTGGAGAGATTTCCAAGTGGAAGCAACTGATTCTATTGGGAAAGATGAACTATAATATATTATAATATACTAATATGAACTACAGATTATTTTTTCCAAGTAGGAGAGGCAGATTCTGGAAAGATTTCCAAGTGGGAGCAACTGATGCAAATGAGAAGGAGACGAAGGAACCGTGGCACAATCTTCCATCCATAATCATCAAGAGAAAGAGTCAAATACAAGTCACGAAAGCCCAAAATCAAAATAAGTAACCTGCATTGTTTCCTTTCTACATCACGACGGATTGGAAAACAGGATAGGGAAATACTTTTATTCAAACTCAAATATAAACCCCAACCCACCAACACGCATTATCACCGAAGAACACATAATACACAAATCCGTAACTATTTCCCCAGTTACGGATATTCGAAAATTCAAATAAAGGAATCAACCAAAAAACTCTTCCTGGTTCCTTAAATAACCCAAATCACTCACCCACCCACCAACACATGCTTACAACGAAACTTACAAAGGAACCGTATACATCCCTCAAGCTGTTCAAAACTTCCAAACCCCGCACCAACACACATTGCCAGGGCTATGTCATAAAACAGGTGCTAGACTCATACTAGCAATACCTGGGTGGGATCCTGAAGCCTAAAAGTACTATCTAGGTCTAAGATTTCCCATCATGACTAAGGCAATCCTGTAAGGATCGATAGCGACATGTAAATCTCAGAAACCTCCCACCTGAGTTATAACCGAACAAAAAAAATACTACCACTCCCAGGAACAGAGTGACCCATTCCGGACAAGCAGTTACTTCTTTCCTGATGGTGGCAGGAACATAACCAGTCTTCATCTTAAAACCTATGCGGTGTTATATGAAACTTGTGATTTACGCCTACCTGAATGATACCTTTTCAAAACTCATAAGTATGTTAAATACACTATTTTCTTCATTTAAAAACCACACCTCAGGATAACTTACAAAACTAAATAGCTAGAAACTATATCATTGGTAAAAGGGAACTAACATAGAGTTTTTAGGGAAACTCAAGGTTAACAACAATAACCTGGGTAACAGCAAAAAGTACAAAAGCCATAATGAAAAGATACTGTGTCTTCCAGCGTCAATATGAAATGAATTTACTATTCAATAAATGCCAAACCTCAAGTAAGGGATAACCCAGGCAGCTCTACTTGACATCCTACAAACCCCATTTCCCACATTCACACACGAAACACCTTATAGGACACACGGTACTAATTCAATGGAAGAACTGTGAACCAGTCTAAAAATGGGTGAAGAAATGATAGAGTATTTACGGGTTTGGTGGTCCATAATTGGTTAATACTGAAAAGTAAAATTTTATTAAAAATATCTTTTGAAAGCTTATCCTATGTGCAATTTAAAAAAAATATAGACAAATTTCTATTGATGCAATTTTAGTATTTTTAAAGACTTGACTTAGGATTACTCAATAATGAAAGTAGCACTTGATTCGCTTGGTGCTGAATCAATAACATGGACTTCATGCATAAGTAGGTCAAGAAAATGCCGCGGCTCATATAGTGTTCTCCACACAGAAGCTTGCACCAAGGATAGTTGTGCATGGAGAAATATAGGTCTGATCATCAGTACCCAGAAATTTTAAGTTATTGAATTTTAAATATGATGATGTTTCCATATGTTTACTATGGGAATTGAATTAGTACCGTGACTCCTATATGCAACCTATGCCATAATAGGAGCATGCTGTTTCCATGGTTACCATGTGCATCCAGGGTATCATTTTGGTGGTTTTTGCATAAGACAATCATAATGGATTCATTTTATCATGGTTTGCATGTGATTTTAGAGAAAAATTCTATACAAAACACAGATGGGAAGGGTTGTATGCACTTTACAGGGTCAGTAGATAGCTCTAGCTATGGGAAAGAGAGACTTGTATGGCCTGATGACAAAATTTCATATGTTGATGCCCACAGATTGGCTTTTATGGTTAAATACTATTTATAATATGCAACAATTCCCCCAAAAGGGAGTGGGGAAGAGATTTTAACTGTAAACAACTTATGTTACAATCACCTTTATATCAATATGATCATTTAACTTTAAAGAAATAATTCAGTAGATCAAAGCAGAGAGCATTGTAAAATGCAAGGACTGTGCATAAAACTGCACATGCCACATTGCCTCAACCTGTAAAAATATACTAAAATGGAGGGGGTTAATGGTAAGAATGTTCATATGTTGCTTGTTTTTTTATTTTAGCCATAACACACATTAATTTGCCTTTGTTATAATTCTTTTCTTGATATTTCTCATAGTTTGTAAAGAAATGCTCTTTTCTCACATTTTTTTTCTCTTATATACTGTACTTGCTTTATACATTTTATCTCTGAGATATATATACTGCTTGTTTTTCAGATTTTGTGCCACAGAACTGCACGCTGAAATTGGACAGCTTAGCCCGAGATGGACAGCACCATGAACCCTGCCATGGAAGTTTCTCTTAAAGATTATATTCTTTGGTAAGCTGCATTTTTTTTTAATTTACTGATTCCACTGAGTGTTCTTGTTTAATTTTGCTTTTAACACTGTAGATTTACCTAGCTGATACTCAACATGCATGTGTAATGTACTATCCTCTCTCTCTCTCTCTCTCTCTCTCTCTCTCTCTCTCTCTCTCTCTCTCTCTCTCACATGCACACACACAATAGATATTTGCAGATCTGTTGATGTGAATATATGAAAAAGAGCTTCATATCAGAAATATGGTCTCAGATTTGAAACAAAAGCTATTTATATAGTCAACATTGCTCTGCACTAACTATAAAGTGATAGAATAGAACCATTTAGTTGTAAATTAGAGCTTGCAACTTGGTAAACAAATCAAGGTATGTTACCTCCCCTTTGACTGTAATTCAGTGATTGAAAGGTTTGTGTTGTTACTCTTTTTTCAATAATGGAGTGTTTTATTCAGCCTTATATTGAAAAGTAAGTAATTTAACACTGCTTGATGTGGAAATTAGTCACAATAATGATGTTGAGGCTTTTTCTTAACTTATTATGAGTTTTGGGTAAATGTAGATAAACAATGTATGTATTAGACAACTTTCATATGCAATCAATTCTATTACTTAAATTTACCAAGTAGTTTATGCAGCAATAAATTATATCAGCGTTTGAATATTGCATAGAAATATGGACTTAACCTGGCATCACAAACTTGTCCACATATTTATTCACCTCCAGCTTACTTCTTGACTTGGGCCGCAGCAGCTTGCACATAAGCTAGCTGTCTCCAACAGTAATATATGCATTATAGGAACTTTGCATAGCTTTTTCAAATCTGTCTATTGTTGTCCTTATGTAACAGACCTCAAGTGGCTTTGTCTTTTGGGTTGATGGACATTTTTTCCCTTTGTTGTAAGAAACTTAACCAGGCTTGAAGAAATGACTGTCTATTCTTTGCTTCCTTACCCTTTCCCATAGTTTTATAGTAAAAAGTAGCACTCAGTTATCTAATTCTTCAGTATAATAAAACTTTCTTTGCCTTTTATACCATCTTGTTAAGATTTGGGGGTGATAAATCAGATGTGTTGATAGTTTAATTAGTTTGGGACTGTCAGAATCTCTTGGTGTTTCATGGGTTGTGTATTTGTTTTAGTCACAGAAGGGCAATGACCTCTTATCATTTTGACCTCTCATGTGGCACACCTATTGGTTTTCTCTCAATGTGAGGAATACTGATGCATTGTATCTTATATCTGTGACAGTCAGAAAGAAAAGAAATGCAATTTTGAAATTGAAAACATTTAAAACTTGTCTAATAGCAAGTAAGAGATGAAAATACAATGTGTTATGTAATTTGATACCCTGTGATGTCATACTTGTTGATGTCAGCATGTTTGTGTTTTTTTTGTGTAGCATGCATGCCATAGAAAGATAATATGAAGATACTAAGGCAGAAAACAATTATTTTAATAACAAGAAAAATCCACAAATAAGTGCGATACAACATAGCAACATGTAATGCGGATGCAATTTAACTATATACAGTGGTATCACATAAAATGCCATTGCACTAATATCTTTGCACAAGCATGGCCAATTCTTTGTTTCAATCTTGTTTCAATGTCAATAAGTAAAATACATGTCTTTCGAAAAAAATTAAATTTTGTTATAGGACACACGGTACTAATTCAATGGAAGAACTGTGAACCAGTCTAAAAATGGGTGAAGAAACGATAGAGTATTTACGGGTTTGGTGGTCCATAATTGGTTAATAATGAAAAGTAAAATTTTATTAAAAATATCTTTTGAAAGCTTATCCTATGTGCAATTTAAAAACAATATAGACAAATTTCTATTGATGCAATTTTAGTATTTTTAAAGACTTGACTTAGGATTACTCAATAATGAAAGTAGCACTTGATTCGCTTGGTGCTGAATCAATAACATGGACTTCATGCATATGTAGGTCAAGAAAATGCCGCGGCTCATATCGTGTTCTCCACACAGAAGCTTGCACCAAGGATAGTTGTGCATGGAGAAATATATGTCTGATCATCAGTACCCAGAAATTTTAAGTTATTGAATTTTAAATATGATGGTGTTTTTATATGTTTACTATGGGAATTGAATTAGTACCGTGACTCCTATAGGTATTGGCATCGCTTCAAAGGTAAGAGACAGTCCAGGACAAATCCTCCCTTCCCCTGCTGTCCCATAATCCCCTTCCCTGTACAAGGATAACCAAGTAGTGATATACAGTACGGGCTGAGTGGACAACTGTCTAAAATATTGCCTACAACCCGTGTCTTCACTTTGGCCCCTGCAGACCTTAGGACAAATGATTCACTTTGGCAAGGCGTTCAAAATTAAAAACCAATCTAACCTATGCGGTGATAAATATTAAAATTAAGTATTTATCATCTATAGATTGGTAATCTTTAGAAACATATAAGTACGCTCAGGACGCAAAATTCCAACTTATGCTTTATATTCAAAATTCACAACTCTGAAATATTAGATCAACTGATTAGGTGGCTAACACAACATTGGCATAGGGACACCTGTAGGAAATAACTGGTTTCAATTGGAACTGACAGCCTACCTGACTGAGATAAAGTTAGATAGGCTTAAACTTTGGGACTTTGGTGGGGTAGGAGTGGTGGCCTAGTTGCGGGTCTGCCTAAGCGTTCGGTTGGAATAACAAGCATGTACAAGGTCATGTTTGTAATTTGAAAAAAAAATAGAAGTGTGACTATAAACACTTCGATTCTTTGGTCAATAACACAAACAAAACAAAATAAAATCCACCCTTTTTTCTTTGTCTTGTCCAAAACAAAATCGTGTCTGTGTTTGTAAGTCAAAAATGTAAAACGTTAACGTGAGTGCTTTTTTTAAAGCTCGCGCGTTTCATATCATGGTAAACATTTAGGTGTTATGGATGTTTTCCATCACGTTTGTGCTCCACGGATATAAATGCGAGAGCACGTCAGTCTAGCTACCATTGTGAACCAGTTAACATTCAACATAAGTGAAAGAATTTCCAAGCTTCTTGAACTCCAAAGGCACCTGGAGTGTGCCAGACGTCTCATGGACGAGCTGACCATGAAAGAAGAAACCAGACTTGAGGAAGAGGACGAAAGAAAAAAAAAAGTAGAAAGAAAAGATAATTGGAGTCCTGCCTCACCTAATGGTAAGAACTGTGTGCGAGGTGATAGCTGAGGTGAAGACACTTCTATTATCAGCAGCACCACCAGCAGCACCAGTAAAACAACCACTACCAGTACCACAACTTCATCCACAGTTGTGGCATAGGAGATGGAGGGATGTCTTAACTATCCCAGAGACGGAAGACCGGGAGAGTGAAGCCACTCAACCTCCGTCTGATCTCCCAATCACAAATGTGAATTGGAAGAATGACTGGAGTCGAAGATGTGTGTGCGGTGCCCTCCCGGGAAGATGTCAGCATTAGTCATTTACCTATGGAGTTAAAGAGAAAAACAGCCCTTTTCAGGGCTGACCAAATCTCTAGAAAAGAGACTATTCAATTTGCCAATTTGTGTGAATGTAGTGTAGTGTAACTATAAACACTCACTTCAACAATAATGTGTGTGAATATGTGTGTGTGTTTGCATGCGCGCTCGTTGGTGAGATAGAATATATCGTGTTTGATTCTTCTTGTTTCGTTGGTAAGATGGTATATTTTGTGTTTTATGATACTTGTTTCGTTGGTGAAATAGTATATTTGTGTTTTATGCTACTCGTTTCGTTGATGAGATTGTATACTTGCACATTTTGGGACATCTGAAATAATGTTTTTATTCACATAAATGTTCAGTAAAGAAAATGATGCTAATGTGTTCCACAGGATTTCCAACCAGCATCGCCAACCAAATGCAATTGTCAAGTAGCCAAGCGACGGAGACTATTCTGAACTCTACAAGAGTTTCTTTTACTACCTTTCTCTATCTGACGTCGTCATTCACTAGCACAAGTAAGATGAAGCCAAATAATTATGAAAAAATGTTTTATTGTTTATTCACCAGCACGTTAACTAGCACATTAATATTTTAATGAAGTAACGGTGATTTTCCATCGATCATCATTTGTTATCTTTAGTCGACTTGGTTTAAGATATCATATGGTAGGTACGTTTAAGCTCGACTAGGGAATTGTTATGCCCTAGTGACCACAGTTTTTTGGTATTAGCTACATAGACATACAGATAGGCTGTTTTTCAAAGTATTTAGTGGCTGATATGTGTTTTCTAATATGTTATGTGATACTGACAGCTAATAAAATTATATTCTGACCTCATATTCACAGTTCAAAAGAAGTATGTTTATGAAATCTCATAGAAAACGATCGTTGGTTCTTACACTAAATTATTGGGAAACATAACATGTTCATAGCTTTCTCTCGTAAAACACAGATCTCGTTGCATATATTTCCTCCTGGAAGAATATTGTTTTGCGACTTGGCGATTTTCTGTCACATGTCTGATTTGACATGAACTTTACATTGTTTAACCTTGTTTTTAATGGGATATGTTGCCGGTGCTGTTTTAATTAGATGAAACAGGTTGCACTTTTTTTACACGTTTTCCTAATGTTTCATAATATGGGTAAACGTTGTGAAAAGCAACTAGATTACAATTCATGGAATGTATAGAATCTTTCGTATGAGCTTGATAAGGTAATAGTGCTTTGATCTAGCCAACACTGATTTCGGTTTCCTTTTCTTTTAATAACTCGACGAGTATAAGCTGTCTGACCTTTTTTGAAAATCAGAATAATTTCTTTATTCACATAAAAATAGGTCTAAGACATTATTGCCTACAGTATTGTTTGGAGTAATAATGTCAACAAATTTCAAGAGGATATCCGTCCAGCATTGCAAGCAAACCTAGCTCATAAATAGGCAGACGATGGCGATAACTCTGAGCACTGCAAGTGCGACAAAGGTATTCTCTAATACTGTTTTATCTACCTAGTTCATTACCACATGTAAGAGGGCATCAAATAATTATAGAGACATTATTGTGAAATTGTCTGTACGTTTGATCAAACCCAGACCAGAAGCAGCCAATACAATGGACAACTGCAGATTACTGATACGCTACATTTCCGGATTTCCAGTCTGTCAAAACTTGCAAGCACTGTTGTATCAGTAAGAGACGCTTTACTAAAAGACAGTTTTCAAACCACTCGTCAATAGAGTGAATGTTGCTCTAAAACATTGAATTAACTCATCTGCAAAGGAATGCTCCTACGAGTATATGCGCATATTGAACAAGTATGCTGAAACACAATTACCACAGACTAAGGCATCCTTTTTCATCGTTGATTCACGAATATATTTCCACAAGATGCTAAGCACATGCAAACATTATCTAATCCATGTTTGTTGTGGAATTTCTCGCTGATTTTGACTACTTGTGTTTGCTACTGGACATGTTATTGTTGGCGTTTGTCGTGAGACGACCATTGACCTCCATCTGATCACTTTAATGGCCGCGGAAAAACGCTTTCAATCTTTCATAAGGTCTATAGGCACATCACCGTTTCGTTTCACACACTCATAACAGACAGTGCAGAAATAATATAATATTTTTTCGTGGAAAATAATTACTCTGCAAGGTTCAGGCGCACCATTGGAAGTATTTGTGACATTTCAAGCTAAGATGCTTATAACAGGTAGTTAGGTACGTAATAGAATGGCATTGTATAACTTAGGAGTACATGCAATTTATCTATAGCTTAATGATCATCATGACGAATATGTCGGCAAGACATTTTGCACATACCTATCAGAAGGTCTTATCGTTCATGAACATGGGTCATCACACCGAGACAAGTTAGATTTCTGGAAATGACTAAACAGGTTTACATCCAATTTATTAATTTTAATTGCAATACTCGGGCAAGATTAAGCAGTCTGTGATCAATATACACTTGCTAGTTACCTTCGCATGCCGTAGCAGGTTGTTCTAGCTTTAAATGTTCGCTGTGAACTGAAAAGACATAGTTTTCTTGGCATCTAAAAAACCAAATGTTAGTTGCATTCCATCCGTTAAAGTATTTATTATTTCCAAATTATGAAGGATTATTTTGCAGCTGTTTAAATGTTGATCATAATTATGTTAATTTGTTTTCACCTATGCGGACTTAATTTCTGCATTCCCTGAGAGCATGGTTGTACAAGGCTACATTGCATTATAACGTGTTGAAGTTTGGGTTTTCGCACGTTGTATATTTCTTTGTCATTACATAACATTTCATTACAACTTTATACTAACACAAACACTGAATGCCAACTAGAATCTCATGACTCATGCCTGACATGTAAAAAGTGCACATCGTCGCCTACGTGCAGCATGTTCGCCAGTTAGTAGGAAACTGCGTGGCCGAAACTACAAGAAACAGGAAGGCATGAAAAACAAAATTATCAGGGTATTTATATTTTGAAGATCCAAACAGAATGAGAGTTCTAATGTTTCTCTACTAGCTATGTCTGGGACACTGTTATTCTGGAGAATTTCGATACATTGAGGGATTTGTCCGTACTGGAATATTTCAACAGACTGCCACATTGCCCTCTACCGACAACTTGACATATTCTAAAACGAGATCATTGCCATAAATTTTATTGGCAGATGATTAGTCTGAAATAGGTATATAGTTGTAAATTTACTTGAGCATTATTTTACAGAATAGAATCCTTTAATTTCTTCTTCAAATATTTTAATGTTCGTTATACCGTAGCATAACTATTACTATCTCGGAAATTCTAGCCTCTTATATTAAAACAGTTAGATAACAAGCTTCAAGCCATAGGCTTATCTTGGTTGGAGTTATAGAGAATGATTTCATCTTGATACAGGAAATGAAACCAAATCCAGATAAATCGTCATTTATTACTTCCGCTTGTGTCGAGTACTGTCATCTGAGCAGGCATAGAAGCTTCCCAAAATTAATACAAGCCATTTGGAGGTGTTCTACCTTAGAATACGCTGGATGATGTGGGTTTATTGAAGGAAAGCATATCTGTATAAATTTCCAACCATTTTATTGTTTTAAAATATTCGATAAGTTTATTCAATCTTAAGTGTATCATTTTGCTGTCTTCACACAGGTATAAAATATTGGTACGTAAATGCATTTGTGCATGGGTCGTGATGGTGTCGACTCTCAATGCTATATCCGTATTAATAAATGCACATCTGGTCGTTTTCGATAGTATCCTGCATTACCGTCCACTTCTTAGTTTATATGGTACGCTTTACTGATTTTACCTGTATTAAATGCCATTAAGCCGTTCCTATAGGTAACAGTGTTTCATCTTCTGGGTTTACTCAGTGATGCAGCAGACGTCTTTGTCCGGGGTCACCTTTCTGGGCTCCTAATACAATAATTATTTGTTCCAAATGGAGGCCTGCTCGTTGACAACTGGACTAAGTTATACAATTTGCATAATAGGACGTTCCATCTCGAAGGTAGGGAAACTTCACTAATCTCACTTCAAGGATAACACCGCAAATACAATGTTCGGCAATCACGATCTGTACGCATTCTAACTCAGGTGATTGGGATGGTGCAAGTTTCCAGTCATTTCAAGATTCATGTCTATTGTTGCCTCGTTAGGAACATTATTTGCATATCAACATTCTCGAGAAGAAAGGTGTCCCGACCGTTTTCATAGGTGGCTGCAAACTGTAGACGGTAATGGAGTTCTCATCTCATTCTGTCCTACAACTCACTGGGTGACTTTTCTCAAACGTCAGATCGCTGCATACGTGTTTTAGAATTTCTAAAGTGACATCTGCAGTAACAAATATACGTCCAAATTCGAGATAACATAGACTCACTAATGTATTGGCAGATTTATTGTCCATAAAGAACCATTTTTTATAACTGGAAATGTATCTTCATCCTTCAGTTGTCACTCAGTAGGTGCCAGATAGTATCGATCTGTGGAGTATCTGTTGGCGACGATATGGAACGCAAAACTCGTAAGGTTTGTCTCACAAATGGGATCCACATGCAAAAAAAAATCTATGTCATTTCTATACACTGGAAAGTGGAAATAAATATCAAAGTAATTGGCGTGTCCCCTCATCCAGGTTCCTCACATCAAATGAGAACTTGCAGGTCTGGATCCTAACAAAGCATACCATCAGGAACAAACAGTTCTCATACTCATTGGCGGTGAAATTTCGCAAGGGAGATGGCACTCTACTTCAAGAACGTACGAAGTCAATCAAATACTTTCTTACAGCGGTGAACACAGTAACTCTATACCGCTACGTTCATACATACCTCAATAACTAACGTCCTATGGCATAAGGACGAGAAAATGATAACACCATTCCAAATTAAAGCATACGTTACACGGTTATTACAATGTATTATCATGGAAGAGATGATGTCGGCCAAACCAAATACCTATCCGATCTTCTGTTTGTTATACGATAATGACGTTCAGTCTGTGTGCAAGAATAACCTACCATGGTAAGTATTGTGCTAAACTGACTGTGCAAGACTATATTGAATTTTTGGCAAGAACGTAATTATTTCATTTGCAAAGGGAAGGCTGGATCAGCAAATATATGCCCTTTTGGTGGACCCATCTACATGCGATTCCGACATGATAGGTTAGAATTATTCTTGAAGTCTCCTGTATTTATTTGCTTGCGAAGTTATTGTTCTTCTCCGGCATTATGCATGGATAAGTATTATAAAAGAACAGTATCACCTACTGGCATTGGTAGGGATACCAGCTCAAGGAGTGTGGACTACATTGAACTATCTAATTTAGATCAATGCTGGGGGAATAATTGCCAATACATGGATTATAATGTAAGGGAAATTTAAGCGATGAGATAAATAAATAATATTGGTTTGTTTAGCTCGCATTTATGTTATTTTTCATGGCATTTTGTATTCCCCATTTCTCAGACATCATAGCTGATTTACTTGTGGAAATACAGTTTGACTCTTTTATGATACTGTTCAAAAGTTCTCCTGGAGAAACACTGTTTACCATTGTCTCTCAACAAATAAGCATAAAATATCCAAACAGCATCCCCCATCTAAACTAGGACCACAAGAAATCAACTGACGACTAACTCTCTGAGCACTACAAGCGCTACAAGGGCATTTCCACATTTCCATCTCTCAGTTCTTTGCTAACTGCCACTAGTAGACTGATACCAGCTATTTATGACAATACCATGGTACAATCGTTTGAAACAGCAATGCGCATGAAAAATACAATAAGTAGCTAGCACTGTAGATAATAACTCGTGGAAACGTGATTTGTATTATGTCATCATCCAAACAATTTAGTATAAAGGTCACTGTGTTTCCACTGAATAAACCTTAAATAGCCCGCTTCTTAATGCTAGGTATTATAGATTATTTAAAACTGTGAAGTTCTTGGAGTCTGAAACCATACAAAGGCCAGCTAGCATATTATAGAAAACTTAAACAAGATTTTAATTCTCCAGTTTCGAAAAGAAATTAATCCAAGATAATACTAACTAATTCTACACAAGCCAAACAAGAATCAAGTTCTCTAAATCCGTTTCAACTAATATACTGGTGTGCCAACGTTGCCATGTATATAAATGGAAATTATCAGAATTCCTTCCAATAATTCACAATTGTAAACTCCAATGAACACGTAATAATTGAAATGAATAATCCAAACGCATGTTTCATCTCAAATTGTATATACAAATCTGCGGATTGATGTTAATATATGAACACAGGAAATAAGAATGAATTACTTGTACAGCTCATCCATACTTATATCCATCCATATATTTCTAAAACGCAAATTTGTTCTACTTACTGCGTGATATTTCACAATACCACACATTGTAAATAACCCACCTGACTAACCAAGTTTTATTATTTAAAGTATTATTAAGGATAAAAACACCTATTTATAGATCATGCAATCCAAAGTCACCAACCAAAAGTAAAGGAAACAATATAGGTATACATATCAGTCTAAATAAACATATTTAGCATTCTTTTCAGATTATTTCCCATTGCTTATCTCGGGATATCAGCTGAAGCAGATGTCCTTCCACGATAATAGATCCAGGAAGTCGGCGTCGTTGAACCTAATCCCACTAATTAGAGTGAAATGGTCAGTACTTAAAAAATGGCACGATCTGGCAACAATATTTATGCCCTTTGCTTTCAATTAAGTTGATGAAGCTCTCAGAAATGATGTACGTACATTTTTATGTGTGAAGTTTGTTTAGCAGATAAAATAGTCAGAACTATCTAACAATATATAACAATATCAAACCCAAAGAGTAGCGAGCTTGTCCTTTTGTACTAACACTAAAGCTTATGAATAAATATTTATAGTTTTTTGGTCAAAGTAATATTGTTCTTAAGAGGAGAATCGAGTTATGGTAGTGATATTTAAAATCGGAATATGTATTTAACATACGATTCATTGTAATGTCCGTTTGTATAAAGCCTGCATCAATTTAATATTTATATTGGTCTATTGCTTAAGCAGTCTCTTTTATAAATTGATTCCAAGCAGAAGAATACTGTCTGAAATAGAGTTAAATCGTTAT